>CM068750.1:15463526-15728177 GCA_035084275.1 Hydrolagus colliei | reverse complement strand
TGGGGTATGGTTCCATGGTTATTTGCACCAAATGGTTCTCAGCCACTTGTTTTCAGGAATTAATCTGTTGTCAAAACCAGTGAGTTTTGATTGACTGTGTCATTGTGAGGACTTCTCACCTTGCGTTCACACTATAGTATGTTCAAGGGCAACCAAGAGCTTTAATAAATACTCCCCTCCACCTGGAGCCTGAAGAACTTAAAGTAATCTTTAAAACTGAATCCCCCCTTTACCCCCACACTCCAACTGATAGCCAGACAATGAAAAACAGTAAAACAGTCACAGGACGAGCGAAAGGAGAGATAAGGAGAATTGCTTTCACGCAGAGAGTTGTTGAGACGTGGAATTCTCTGCCCACCAGTAACAACAACTTACATTTATAGAGTGCCCTTCGCACAGGGTAGAGACTCAGAGCACTGAGCCTCCAAGATGATAGAGTGGAGTCTGGGCTTCAAGAGAGAGTAGATAGATATACTGAAAGATAGAGGTTTGAAGGAATATAGGGATTGGACAGGGCAATGGGATTGAAAAAACAGCGTGCTCTGAGAGCCGGTGCAGACACGATGGATGGGCTGAATGGCCTCCTTCTGCACTATAAATGTCTATGGTTTCTATGAATGATCCTACATGGCACCTTCCTGATCTCGGCAGTTTAGTGTCGTACCTGATTTATTGAGCCAGTGGAGTCACAATGTATTTTAACAAAGATGTGTCAGAAGGTCACTGCTGTAGAGGCAGCGTGGCTCGGCTGGGAGCGCTCTCCTCTGCTCATTCAGGAAGACTATTGGGTTAAAACCTTACATCAGCTCTTAACTAGACTGACACCCCAGTGCAGTGGTGAGAATCATTTGCTGTCTCTCCAGGATAAAACAGTGAAGGTCCCATCTCTCTGTTCTGATGGTTCAGACAAACATTAAAGTACCATTTTAAAGATGCGTAGCAGTGTCCTGTCCAATATACAAAATACCTGTACATAATGATAGTAATCCTCGCATTTGATATAATTCCTTATCATGGTATTGAGACATCTCAAAGGATTTACTGTGTAGCATTGTGACTCTATTATACTACAGGCCAAGTTTTGTACAGCTACAAAATGCACAGTTTGCCTGCACAACATACAGTCACTGCACTTTATTGTGTATTGTTTGAGATGTCCTCTTGTTGCGAAAAGTGTAGTGTCAAATACAAGGAATATTATGGTTGGAATTGTCTGCCCCTCGCCCAAAGTTACTAAGAACAAAATCAGATTGGGTCATTCGCCTCACCGCTTGTGTAACTCGTTGCTGCTATGGATTAGCTGCCATGTTTATGTCTGAGATAACAGCAGTCTCTTCACTTCAAAAATAATTCACAGAGTGAAACACACCGAGGGATCTCTGCCTGATAAGACGCTGTATCAATTGGAAGTATTATTATTATCTCAAACTTCCACTCACCAAGTGCCCTGGAGCGAATTCATCTTCACCTTTGATGTGCTTAAAAACATTGCAGCTTGCCAAGTTTGCAATTAATATTTATGGTGTATGACAGGTCTCCAGCAGTTTAATTTATCTCTTCCCGTAAAGCATTAAGAATAAACTGCCCTGCAAAGCACTCCCGGAAATGTACAACCGTACGCTGGCTGATGACTATCATAGAGTTGATCGCAGACTTCTGTACTTCTGAAAGTAGGTGGATCGGGCTCTGGTGTCTGAATTTCTGGAGCACCTTCCTGCAGTCAAGGAGATAAAACAGGAGAAAATGTTAGCGTGGAGACTGTGCTCTGCGTTCAGGAGACTTTTGATTTCTTTCGCAGATGTAATCTGAATCTGTGCTTTTCAAATGAATTAGTGTCACCTAGTGGCAAGCAATCAATGGTGCGACACTTTTGTTTACGTGCGGAGGGAATGACAGCGATAATAATGATACTGTACTTACATGTGGTACAGTGCCTTTCACATCAGGAGGACATCCCAAAGCGATTCATGGGCTATACCGTAAAGTGCAGTGACAATGTGTGTTATGGGTGAACACAGCAGCCAATTTGCACACAGCAATGTCTCACAAACAGCTATGGAATGAGTGACAAATTTTATCTGGGGCATTGTTGGCCAGGACACCAGGAGAAACACCCTTCTCTTTTTGAAAAGGAGCATTGGATCTTTAATGTCCCTCTGAACAAGCAGATGTGACCTCGGTTTGATGTCTCACCTAATGGATGGCATCTCCAACATTGCATCTTGTTGAGTGAGTTCAAAGTCCTGACCTGGGGATTGCATGCACTATATTCTGACTCAGAGAGAAGAGTGCTACCAACTGAGACAGGCTGACACCCATTAATGTACTTGTCTGCCCAAATTTAGAAACAAAACATGTAGTTTTACTGCAAGGGATTTTCCTGCAAGGGGGAACTCGTTTTGATAGAAGCAAAGACATGTTATGCCAATGGAGATCTGCTCTGAGAGCTGATGTTCTGTGAATAGCTGTTTCTAGCTATTATCAGTAACAGCCTTTACTTCATAATCTCACTCGCCAGACAAAATAAATCAATACTTGTATTGCTATAGTGTCTTATCATGTTGAAACATCTCAAAGCACTTCCCATGACAAGTTGTTTTGAAGTGTAGTGATTGTTGTTTGTATCCAGGGTCCACCAGCCCATCCCCCCACTCCACATCTTCGCCTGACTCCCCAGGCTCCCCTTCCCCCAGCAGATTGAGTTCAAGATCCGCTGGGTGGACTGGATCTGGGGTGGGAGGGTGGGGAGGGAGGGAGAGACTGAGCGAGAGATGGAGAGACAGAGAGAGAAACTGAGTGAGAAAGATAGAGAGAGAGATGAAGCGGCGAGGTTTGCGGAGTACTGTAGTGTAGTGATTAGTGCCCTCACAAGCGAGAGGACCCAGGTTTGATTTCCCAGCGGGGCAAAACCTTAGGCAAGTTTCTTTACTCCATACGGCTCTGTTTTACAGCACTTTGAGTGGTCTCAACGGTGTGATTAAAGCACTATACTAAATGCAAGGATTATTATTATTGACACCCCCCCAACAGAGTGGGCTGTCACTTCACTCCTATCAAGTGGATATCTGTGCTCCAGAACACTGAACTGATTGTGTCCAGAACTCCTGAATGATACTAGCTCTGCAAATGGATGAGCGTAACTTAGAGAGAATCCAATTTAAAGGTACAGTACATCCATCAGACTGCAGGTCTGACTCAGGAATCTGAGTCCACAACAGCCTGCCTTGCTCCACATCTACACTCTATTTGTGGGCAACAAAGAATTATGCCACGCTTTCTTTGCACTGACACTAAATGGAGCAGATCATCCTTAATTTGCATCAATTTAATCCTTAATCCCTATGAACCCATGTGTAAAATATGATGCATTGCTTGTACTGAAGTATTTGCTATAAAATACCAGGTTTAGGCTCATCTCTCGGTATTATCCTTTGACAACAATCTTCCAAAATGTGCAACCATTACGATCCCACCCCAATGGCGGAATGGAAAAAGAAACCAAACACCCCATATAGAATAATAATAATAATAACAAAAATAATAATCCTTATACTGTATTTAATATAGCGCCTTATCACATCATTGAGACCTCTCCGAGCATTTTGCAGATTACATTGTAAAGTGCATTGTTTGCATATTTTGTGGGTGCAATGCGGCAGCCAATCGCACACAGCAGTGTCCCACAAACAATCGAGGATTGAGTAATCCATTTTTTTTAAAGACATTTTTAACCCCGGAAAGTGATATTCTGATTGACAAACAACAGGGTTCCTTCCTACTTACTGCTGGGTAAACAGAGGCGTGTGGAGCAAGGAAACTTGTCTAAGGATTCGCTCCACGCTGGAATCGAATCCAGGTCTCCTTGCATGCAAGGTGAGCCGCTACATTAAACAGAACTGTTTCATACAAACTGGAGAAGGCAGGTTCAAATCTGACTCTGCGTGGAGTTTATTGGTTTCAGTGCGGTGGTGGGGTGGGTGATAGTATTACTCTTGGCCACTCCTGGTTATTGGAGGAAGGGTGAGAGAAATCAGCCAGGGTTCCTGCTCCAGTATCACATTTTAAAGTGACGACCGCGGTTTGTCGTGCCTTCGGGTAATTGAACAGAAAACGTAGTTACTCCCTGTGTCCAGCCCCAAATCCCCCGAATAAAATTTTGCTCACTCAAGTGAAAGGCACTCATTTAATATCACGCCTTGTTTGTGGGATATTGCTGCACACAAATTGACTGCTGCGTTTGCATGGAACTACACAGGCACCACACCTTACAGTGAATCATGTGAAGTACTTGAGACATCCAGAGGATGTGGCAAGGCACGATATCAATCCTAAAGCAGCAGTGGGACACAGCTGCTGACTTAATATCAAACGCAATCAGTAACTGACGAAGGAACCGCATTCCAGTGCGAGCAAGATAGACAGTTTGCACATAATTACACAGAGAAAGAGACAGACAAGATAACTGGGGCCTGCAGAGACAGGCCTTGTAATTATAAGTTGTTACGAGACAAACCTAATCTCCAGCATCAAAGCCTCAGAGTAATCTAATTTCCCGATGGAAATATGTGTCAAATATGCATGCCAAATAACCATCAAGACGTTGATCGTTGAACCAACGATCAACGTATTGAAATAAAATTTGAGTTGCCTAGAAGACATGAAAAGCGCTATATCAATGTATAGGACGATGATTATTATTATTTCACTTAGGGAGGAGGTCTCAAAGCACTTCACAGGATCTTAGTGTAAACTAGTGACATTGAATATTATACAAAACAAATTTACAGTTACTGTACATAGCTCCTTTTCATATCAGGAGGATGTCCCAAAGAGCTTAACACCACTAATGGTTGGACCTCGGGAGTTGACTTCTAACTTGCCAGACTTCAAGAATTGACACTTCGCATTAAGAGGCTGGGGAACTAGAAATCTTATTGGTTTTCAGTGCTCTGCAGTTCAGAGGAAATGTAGTGCTCTGCTCTGCTGCTTGTAGCTGCAACGCTGCATCACAGTAATGATGCCGGTAAAGGCATGTCCATTGGGAGCAATGGGACTGTACACTTATTTATATTTAGGAGGTATTTCCTCAATCTCACTCCCTCACGGACTGAACTTTGTGGGATCAGATAATGAGATTGGGAAGGTGCGATGAGTGATGTTGATTGCGAGCGCGTCTTGATGGAAATCCTGGCTTCTCCAAGAGGTCTCGACTGAAATTCAAACATTTCTGTTGACGGTGTAACAGTGAGTCTAACTAGATGACTCAAGTCGTTTTTTCACTGCAGAAAACAAAACACCAATGCTTTCAACCTGAATACCACGGTAACTGTAGCTCTGTGTCAGTCTGAAACAAGTTCACTTAAGACCACATACTTGAAGAAGGTGTCTCCATAGAGGTGTATAATATTTTAAATGGGATTGAAAAAGTAAACACTGATCAAAGCTGTAGGATGCACCAAGGCAGTCGAACAACAGGCTAATCATGTGGCTTTAACGTTGCAAAAGGCAATTTGAGGACAGACACCAAGATTTTTTTACTCACAGGGTAATTAATGACTGGAACAAGTTGTCAGGAAGGGTGAGTTGAGGCCAGGACACTGGGGCTCATTAAAATCATTGATGTTTTGATAGTTAGACGGATGTTCTGGAGGAATGAGATCAGATAGGCTGAAGGGCTTCCTTCATCCAAACTGATTTTGTTATCTTGTGATTTCCATTTGGGCCACAGTGGTCAAAAGGCCATTCAGGTCTGACTAGGAACATGCCTGATGTGTGTAAGTGTTGGGCTTATCTTTCTTACTGTAAAATCTGTCCAATTATCATGAAGCACTGGAGACGCAGGCAAGATGCCAGTTCTTAATCGTGAAGTAGAGCATTCATAGGATCAAACGTGAGGTTTAGATGAAGGAGGCCCTTTGGCTCATCAACAATAACAACAAAATGACATTTATAGAGCACCTTTCACAATGGGAGGACGTCCCAAGGCGCTGAATGTGAACATTCGAGGGTCGGGACCCAAGCAAGGGGGAGGGCTGGGTTAGGGCTGAGCGGAGGCAGAGAGGTGGAGGGCAGCTGAAGGCACAGTCGAGAAGGTGAATCTTAAATCTCATCTACCCAACGCTATTCCCATTACAGCAATCAGCTGTTTCTTAAATTCAGAATACTTTACAGTATAAAGAGATGGATCAATGATGTGATATCAAATGCAAAGATTATTTATTATAACCCTTTATTCGCTTTTCCCTCACGCATTAAGTTTCCTCTTAAATATGTTCCTACTTTTTGCTTCAACCACCGCTCTGGTAATAAGTTCCACATTCTCGTCAGCTTTTATGTGAAGAAGTTCCTCTTAAACTGTGTAATGTTAATCATGAATTACCCGCTGGGTAAGGCGAGATAATTCCCTCCAAAGAATTGTGAACCTTTCATACATAATTTATTTCAAACAATGTTCCTTGCACACAACCATTGATGTTTCCATTGATTATACACCTCCTGTTGATTTAGCAATGCTGTTTGTTGTGTCATGGAAACACAATTTCATTTGTAATAGTCTAAAAATGTCAAACTCTGCAAAATGCTGGCTTACAGCAGGTCAGCAATTAAGAGGATGTTTGTTTCTATGTTGGTTGTGTTGTGAGCTATTGACAAAGCTCTTACAATGTTACCCTATATTTATAACATTAGCCACCTCCCTCTATTGTTTAAGCTGACACTTCAATGCAGCTCTGGCTATGTTGCTTTGTTGGAGATACCATCCTTAAAATAGACACTAAATTAAGGTCCCATCTGTTTGCTTAGGTGGACTTTAAAGATCCCATGGCAAGAGAAAGGAGTTTTTTCTGGTGTCCTGGCCAACAATCCCTCAAATAAAATTCGGTCACTCACTCCATGGCTGTTTGTGGAGCATCGTTTTGCACAAATTGGCTGCCAGGTTTTGTTCACGAAAAACACAGTCACTTAATGTTACAGTATATTCTACGAAGCGCTTTGAGATATTTCAATGATTTAATAAGGGTATATCAAATGCAAAGATTATTATTGTTATTGCTACAAGAAGGAGTGAGGGTAGATGATAGTCTCACTTCCCTCTGTTTCCCAATGGTGTCATTCTAATCTGAATGAAGCCATAATGTTGTTCAAGAGTCAATGGTCCTCCTGGTTCCTCAATAACTGTTTGAAACTCAAGTTAACCCTGCACGCCAAAGACCTCACAGGTAGGATGGTCTTAGCTACACAGTTTAGACAACAACAACAACAAAGTTACACTTATATAGAGCCTTTCACATTAGGTGGACGTCCCCAAGGCGCTGGGATTACGAGTTTCAAGTCCCACGTGGGTCTTGAACCCACAACCTTTCTGACGTGGAGTGAGTGCTACCAGCTGAGCCAGGCTGACACTCAGGAATACCTGTTTGTCAGGTTACTCCACCAAAGGCGCTGCACACATCTTGTACATTACAAAGTTATGAAAGGCTTATATACAAATGTCAGAATCAAATCTGAACAGAGAGAACAAAGGGCTCGTGATTACTATGATGACTGGGAGATCGATAGTACATCAATATTTCATCAACACAGAACTGGGTAAAATAGAACACTCGGGAACTATCAGTCCTTGGTCTCTTTTTTACTCAGGAGTAGGGAAGGCAAGAGCAGAGGTTAACACTTCATGTACATTCAACCTCTCGTACTAGATTTCACAGTGTTTTTTTTAAATCAGTAAACATTTGCGAATGGAAGAGGATATTTTCCGTTTGACTCTTCGGGAAGAAAGCAGCATTTGTGGATAATCCCTTATTGATTTTTCTCCTGTAAACACATGTGTGTGTGAGTGGGAGTGGGTTGATAGAGAGAGAAAAAACTGCTCTGAAGTATTGAAGGAAATTTGGCTACCGTCCACCATCGCACTCCTAGGATTTGAATCGAGAGCTTTATTCACTGAAAGCTTTCAGAGAGCTTCATCTGTGCTGATCTAACAGATGGAGTAGAAGCTCCTTCCACTGCACTGTAATCTGTAAGACTGTCAACAATCTAAGTACCAGACAGAAGGCAGGATGAACAGGGCAGAAAGGGATCAATTAGTTAAAGGTTTTTGTTTCGACTTCATGATGTGTACCTGAGCAGGAATGGAATCGAGGGGGATTAGGAGGGATGGAGGCTTGTCTGGAGCGTAAACGCCAGTTAATTGGGTCCATTCACCTCACTTCCTCCCTTGCCTCCTTCATGGCCTTTCTCAAGACCTTCCTCTTCGATCTTGCCTTCTGCCACCCTCCTAACTCTCTCCCTCCCCCTGCCCCCTGCCCTGTCCCTCTGCCTTGCTTGGGTCCTAATCTGTTCAGTGCCTTGGGACGTTCTCCCGACGTGAAGGGCATTCTATAAATGTAATTTGTTGTTGTTGTTGGGTCAAATGGCCTGTTTTTGTGTTGTAAAGATCTATGGTTGTCCGGACTGCATCTGAATGAAATGATCCTGATGGAAAGAAAAGCTTTGTTAGAGAATCGATGAGCTGTGAACCTGATGTAATCCCAAGAACACAAGAGAGGCTCTGTCGCAGAAGGCGTAAAACCCATTTGATTTCATCCTTCCAGAACACGCAGTCTAGCTTTCATGACAGCATTCAACTGTGCTTTTAAATGAGTGAATGTGGAGGGAAGGTTGGGATTCATTGCCACATTAATGTCTCAGGAAAAGACCAAGCACTGTGCAAGCCTAATAGTGCTTAACAGTGTTGGAGCCTGGTGTCGCACTATGGGGAGGGGGGTGATGATCGTTAGCATGGTCTAGGAGGAAGGTATTCAGGCGTGATCTGAAAAAGGGGAAGGAGGGGGTCGAGGTGGAGAGATTGAGGGAGAAAATATTTGCCTACTGTTCAAACTGGCATTCCAATTAGCATTGGCTTCTGTTGAACATTTGTCAATTGGATTTATTAATCCCTGCATTTGACGGAACTCCTTTCATGTCGGGAAACATCTCAACATCTTTAGAGGATTCACTGAAAAACTTTGTGGGCGAAACACAGCAGTCAGTTTGTGCACAGCAATGTTCCACAAACAGCCATGGAGAAAGTGACCAATTTTATTTAGGAGATTGTTGGCCAGGGTGTCGAAAAAATGAAACTCCCTTCACTTTCAGACAGCTCCATTGGCTTTTAACATCCACCTAAACAGCAGATTGGTTCTCAATTTATTACCTCATCGGAAGATGGCACCCTCAATAAGTCTTGTCATGGAGTTTGACTCCAAAGCAAGAGTCCTAACAACTGAGCCATGTTGACACCCCATTTATCCACCAATATTGTGGAAACTAGATACTTATCTACTTACTTCCCGTAAGGGATTAAATTACATGCATTCAGGAATCTGTTTTTCATGCTGTGTTCACTAATCTGGGAGAAATATATTTCTTCGAATCGCTAGTTCCATTTAAGACTGTTTAATTTTAAACTCATGACCTATTTATCTCTCAGTCTAAATCTGCTTAGATCTATCTTATTCTTTGTTTCATCATTTGCGATCAAGTCCTATCCTTCCTCACCTCAAAGGCTGATAGTTCCACGTGTTTTGTATAGTTTTCATTCCATTTGTCTCTCCTCTCTATATATGAATCTACATACATTATATATAGCATATACTCAATCACTCAATCCATAACTGTTTAAGGGACACTACCATGCACAATTGGCTGCAACATTTTGCCCATGAAATACAGCATGTTATGTAAAGCATTTTGAGATGTCTGAATGTCGTGATAAGGTACTATATCAAATGTAAGGACTATTATTATTGTTGTTACAAGAAGGACTGAGGGCAGCTACTAGCGGATACAGTCCTCTCATTTCCCGTCTGTTTCCCATTGCTGTCACTCCAATCTGACTGAAGCCATAATGTTGTTAAAGAGTCAACTGTGCAAGAGGAATACCTGTCTGTCAAAAGCAAGGATCATTGTTATTATTATACGCATGCCTATCTTTGCGTGCAAATTTCCCCATGTCTGGGATGACATGATCTGTCTGATCTGTCAGAGACGGATGGCGCCAGGCGGACATAGCTAATCCAGTGCTTCCAAAACTGAGCCGACTTTCTTCCAGACAAATAGCCTCAGAGGGTGAGTGAGTAACAAGTGCCAGCAACTGCTGAGATGGAAAAGATTCCAGCTTGTAAAGCATTTTGCATTTCTGTTTTGCCTGTGGCATTATTTTGCACAAACAAAGCGTTTAGCCAGCCTAACTCTCACATCATGCCTCCGGGCACACTTAACCATCCGCAGCGAGTAATCTACCTGGTAAATGCCAGATGAGGAGTCAGCCACTTGGCCGTTTTGCAATCGCTGGCCAGTTCCTGGAGGCTGCTGTCCGACTCCATCTGGGCAGCAGTCTCTCTGCAAGGCGGAGTTCCTGGGTATTACTGGCGTAATAATCCCTCCCTCAAAAATAAAATCTTTTATCACTGTTTGTGGGACACTGCTGCTGCATTGGTTAGAGCACTCGTCTTACAAGCGAGAGACCTGGGATCGATTCCAAGCAGGGCAAGTTTCCTTACTCCAACAACAACATCGATTTATATACCTCCCTCCACGCAGACGGTGTCTCAGAGCGCTTCACGGTAGCGGATCCCGGGACCCAGCCAGGGGCAGGGGTAGAAAGGTGACCAAAGGCGCGATCGAAGAGAAAGGTCTTCGGCTGTGACCTGATTAGCTGTGATTACTCCACACCACGTGCCTGATAATTATCCTTGAGAAAAAAAATGGTCATTTCAATCCATGACTGTTCGTGGGACGCTGCTGTGCGCAATTTGCTGCCACATTTCGCCCACAAATATACAGTCAATTCACTCTACAGTATATTCTGTGAAGTGCTTCGAGACGTCTAGAAGACGTGAAGAATTATAGAGCATTATTAGTTAATTGAGATGTCTCAAAGCAGTTGACAGGATGTGCAGTATACAGTACAGTTCAGTATAGTGTAGCGCAGTACAGTATGCAGTGCAGTATACAATACAGTTTATAGTTCAGGGCATTACAGTATGCAGTGTGGTACAGTATAGAGTTTAATGCAATGCAGAATACAGTACACAGTTCAGGGTAGTATGCAATGCAGGAGGTTTCCCCACCAGGGGCTGCTGGACTTGCAGTGAATGTTTGTGATTGACAGGAGAGGGGCGGGGCTCGGGGCAGTGTCCTCATCATCATGCGCGCGCGTGACTGACGCCAGCACCCTGCGCCTGGAGACATGGCGGCGGTAGCGACTGAGAACAGGGGTGAGCGCCCCGCGCCCCCCCCCACCCCCCATCTCCCCCACTACCCGCTCCCCCATCCCTCTCAACCCCTTCTGTCCCATCTCACCGCCCCCCCTCTCACCCCCCCCCTCACTCTCTCCCCCCTCTCACCCCCTCTCACCACCCCACCCCCTCTCACCCACCCCCTCTCACCCCTCTCACCCACCCCCTCTCACCCACCCCCTCTCACCCCCTCCCTCTCACCCCCTCTCACTCATCCCCCCCCCTCTCACTCTCCCCCCCCCCCTCTCACACTCCCCCCTCCCCTCCGCGAGTTGTATTAACCTTCTCTCTGCCTGTATTGATGGCTGCTCTGACTCCCCTCCGTCCGTCCTCCTTTAGCCCCTTCCACACTGTCCCGGCGGATCTCACCTTTCCTTACGCCGCCCCTGATGCTCTTCTCCTCAGATAACCTGTTGGGGATCTCCTGGGTGGACAGCGCCTGGATTCCAATCCTGAACCCGTGAACGTGCTGGATTATTTCTCCGAGCGAAGCAACCCTTTCTACGATCGCACCTGCAACAACGAGGTGGTGAAAATGCAGCGGTTGAGCCTCGACCACCTGCAGTGGGTGACAACCCTCCCCCCCCCCCCCCCCCCCCCCCCTCCCCACACACACACACCCCGTGCTCGCCACCGGCAGTGTTAACCCCCACACACACACCGTGCTCGCCACCGGCAGTGTTAACCCCCCCCCCCCCTCCCCCACACACACACCGTGCTCGCCACCGGCAGTGTTAACCCCCCACACACACACCGTGCTCGCCACCGGCTTGTCCCTCTCCTTCCCCTCGAGATTCTGCCTCACGTGAAGTTGTTGTGAGACAGTTAAAAATGATTTTTGGTTCACATCAATTTCGCTCCGTGACATGTTGGGGTGGGGGGGGGGGGGGGGGCTTTCTGATAATAGCCGCCTGTGTGTGATTAGATCACACAGAGTGTGGAATTCAGTGCCACTGTTAATGGTTGTGGTGGCAACCGTGTTCACATTCATAAAACGGCGAGACACATGGTTTAGGAAGAATACAACTGAGGCACATGAGGAAAAGGCCTGGATACAACACCCATGAATTGGATCTAGGATGAGCATGTGAAGGATAAGCGTCGCCTGGTTTGAATGGGTGTCTGAGCTGTACTTTCTATGAATGTATACAACACATCAGTACGAATTTACAGCTATCTGGAGCTGTCAGGTTGAGAGACGTCCCGAGATTGCTTGAGAATCCTGCCTGATTTAAAATGAAGTCAAATGTTGAGCACATCTCATTTTAACGCAGTTTGTGGTCATGTGTGTGGGGTGGGGGAGAATTATTCTGATATTTGGGAAGATTAAGCTATTTTAAAAAAAATTTAAATGCAGATTTAGTTTGACACAAAAGCCCTCCAGATCGCATACTTCCGGTTTTATGAGCCTCTGATATGTTTTTAAAAAATGCACCATCTCTTTGGTTTGTTAATAATAATCCTTGCATTTGATTTAGTGCCGTGGATTTTACATAAAGTCTGGGCTGGATAACTTTGATCTCCGTACAGAATGAAAATTTGTATCTGAGTTAGGGAGGGTAGCTGCTGAAACTGTCCATGTGGACCCTTGTCTTTACTTTCCATACAGCAATATGACTGGCTTGGAATACATACTACTGCATGCACAGGAGCCCATACTTTATATCATTCGAAAGCAGCACCGGTACTCGAGCACACAAGGTAAGAGCTCTCTGTATTCCATGCTGTAATAGTTTGCTAACATTGTTAAGTTATGGGACTGTGGTTTTATGTGAGTAAGTGAATGAGCAATCTTTAATCGCACCTTCAGTCACCTTCCACACACACACACATCCAGCCCTCCACAACTCTTAATTCAAACCCCCAGTTCGGTGAGGAATAAGAGTTGAATGTTCCTGTTTGATATCTGCGGGCTCAAATTCAAGGATTGTTAATTATTTTCACCATCTGATTGACCTAAAAATCTAAATTGTGTATTATTGTTTGTGTTTAATAGTACTGTTTTTATAGATCTATAGAACTGCCTTCTCTTCCACCCCCTCTGATCTACCTTTAAATCTCGAAGACCAATCCAACTCTGACTGTGCCTACTGTCACCACCCCTCCCTCACAGGGCATCCAAACCCCATCTCTATGAAGTGCTCAGCTGCTATCCTACCTGAAGGGTACTAAATAAATAGTGGTTGATGTCGATAAGATATGGCTCATGTAATTAACATTTTGTGTTATATTAATCATTTATTGCAAAATGAAACTAGCGATGGCTGGTATATGAATGCATAAGGCCCTCTATAGAAAGCCTTCCCCCTTCACACAGGAAGTCTTGTTCACTTAATGAAGGAAATGCTTCCCTAGATGACCATCAATCACAACAAAAACACAAATTACGTTTCACCTCGGGGGGATGGGGGGATGTCCCAGCGTGATGGACAGTCAGGGATTTATTATTCAGGAATTTGTAATAATATTTCAGATAAACTCAGAATTTTTTTACAAAACGGTAGACAATTTGGCCACTAGAGTGTGTGGAAGATCAAACTTGGTGGTAAACGTTAATGCGCAGAATATAAATCATGTGAGTTTTGTGCAGGAAAAAATACAGTAGAAGGGTTAGTATTTGAAACCAGTAGCTTTCATGTCAATTATATAAAACGTCATTTGTCAAAAATGCTTTGGGAATGCGAAATCTGTTTAAAGGCTTTGATTTAAAAAAATTATTATTCTGAAGCTCACTGACAATACAAAGAGGTATTGAAAGCAAAGTGGCCACATTATTAGATGCCTCTAAAGTATCAAATCTTATTTGCTCTGATAAATTGATAATAATTCTTGTGTTTGGTATAGTGTGTTTCGCATCAGGAGGATGTTTCAAAGCACTGCACAGGAATCTACTGTAAAGTGTAGAGACTGTGGTACTTTGTAGGTGAAAGCGACAGCCAAGTTGCACAAAGAAACAGACATGAAGTGAATGATCTATTTCACCCAGCAATTACATAATTGATAATAAACCTTGCATTTGATATTGCGCCTCATCACGACTCCTGCTGCTTCACAGAATAAACTGTAAAGTGAAATGACTATATTTTGTGAGTGAAACGTGGGTTGAGTGACCAATTTATTATTGGTTTTAAAAATTGAGTATGAAAATGATTGACTTTTAGCCATTTTTACAGGTTCCAGTGAGTAATTTGCTTGTGTTACGATTGTGAATCTCTTCCAGTTACTCCACTTGCTGATTACTATATCATCGCCGGAGTGGTGTATCAGGCTCCTGACTTGGGTTCAGTGATAAACTCCAGAATGGTGAGCAACACTATTTTCTAACAACAATAGTCATCCTTGCATGCGATATACAGCCGTAACAGGTTGTTGAGACGTTTCAAAGAGCTTCACATCTTATACTGTTGACTGTGTATTTTGTGGGCGGATAGACTCAAGAGTTAAAGCTGCATTTAAGAATTTGACAAACTCAGAACGCTCAGAAACATTAATGATAATTGGTGAAATCTCAATCCAGGTGTAACTTCCTGGGTCGAATTGATAGCTAGTTGTAACTTTTTATTTTGTTCTCCCCAAATCAGCTTACAGCAGTGCATGCGATTCAATCTGCGTTTGATGAATCAATGTCTTACTGCCGATACCACCCTTCCAAAGGTTACTGGTGGCACTTCAAAGATCAGGAGGAAAGAGGTAAGCTGTACACCGGTGTATACAACTCACTGTATACTAGGGAACGGCGATATATCGGTACATCGCTATGTACCCGATATGATTTTCATATCGATATGCCGATATAGACATTTTAAAAATACAGATATATCGAAAACCGGTATATCGAGGTAAAAAATCAGGATGCGAGCACAATCAACTACAAGACCCAGAATGCTCATCTCTATACACAATGCACAGACCGAGGTGCAAAGTCGCCATCTTGTATTCATAGTCCTCGAATACAATATACAGATATGCAAGGGGTGGGGGGAGAGAGACGGCTGTGGGTGGGGGGGGTGAGGGGGAGAGAGACTGCTGGGGGGAGGGGGAGGGGGAGAGAGACGGCTGGGGGGGGTAGAGGGGGAGAGAGACGGCTGGGGGGGGAGAGGGGGAGAGAGACGGCTGGGTGTGGGGGGGGAGGAGAGGGGGAGAGACGGCTGGGGGGGGGGAGGAGAGGGGGAGAGAGACGGCTGGGGGGAGGAGGAGAGGGGGAGAGAGACGGCTGGGGGGAGGGGGAGATAGACGGCTGAGTGGGGGGAGAGGGAAGAGAGACGGCTGGGGTGGGGGGGGAGAGAGACGGCTGGGGGGGGGGGGAGAGGGGGAGAGAGACGGCTGTGGGGGAGAGGGGGAGAGATGGCTGGGGGGGAGAGGGGGAGAGAGACGGCTGGGGGGTAGAGGGGGAGAGAGACGGCTGGGGGGGGGAGAGGGGGAGAGAGACGGCTGGGGGGAGGGGGAGAGAGACGGCTGGGGGGGAGGGAGAGAGAGACGGCGGGGGGGGGGGGGGAGGAGAGGGGGAGAGAGACGGCTGGGGGGAGGGGGAGAGAGACAGCTGGGGGGGGGAGGGAGAGAGAGACGGCGGGGAGGGGGAGAGAGACGGCTGGGGGGAGGGGGAGAGAGACGGCTGGGGGGGGGAGGGAGAGAGAGATGGCGGGGGTGGAGGAGGGAGAAAGAGACGGCTGGGGGGGTGGTGGGGGAGAGAGACGACGGGGGTGGGGGGTGCGAGAGAGGGACGGCGGGGGGGGGGGTGGGGGTGGATGGGAGAAACGGGGTGGATGTGATAATATACAGATAGATAGAGATGGGGGGGGGATGTGAGAGAGGGAGAGAGACATGGAGAGACACAGACAGAAAAACACAGAGATGGAGAGAGTGAGAGACACAGAGAGAGAAATATATTTACCTCCTGAGAAGATAGACCCCGAATGCGCGCGCACTCCGATGCGCGCGCGCATGCGCAGTACGAGAAAACGGAAAATATCGGTATTTCGGTATATCTCGATATGAGCCAACCGATATATCCATATCCGGAAAATTCCCATATCACCGTTCCCTACTGTATACCAGTGAATGTGTTTGAATTCAGCAACTGATGCGTTGCTGAGATTTGTTTCAAGCTGGAAAGTTGGATCAATCTTTATCACTCACTTGGTTATAAATGGGAGCTTAGATTTATTCTTAAGTAACTGGTGTCCGTTTTGCTGTACAGTTTACCAAGATGCAAGTTTGATTTACTTGGATCTCCAAGCCAACAACTGGGAACAGCCAAATAGTGCTAACCCTATCGAACACTTTTATCATTTTCAAACGTCTATTAGGTCTCTTAAACGACTCTTCTCTCTCGCAAAAAGGCCTAACCTATCAGGTCTTATCTACATTTTTAAAAATCTATGTCGTGATTTTTGTTTTAACATAGATCAAATGTTATTTCCACTTTTCTTCTCAACCTTTGTCCATCCCCCCCACCTGCCCACGTCTGACCCTTGTCTGTTCTCTTCCGCCCCACTTTCCCTCTTCCCCAGATAAAGCAAAACCCAAATCAAAGAAGAAAGAGGAACCAAGTTCTTTATTCCAGCGACAGAGAGTAGACATGTTGCTGTTGGATCTCCGACAAAAATTCCAACCCAAGTTCATTCAGGTAACTCCTACCGACATGAAAGTGTGCTTTTAGCAATATAAGCTGTGCTTTATTGAAAGTCTGTCAGAAAATGTTGAGCCTTTAACTTTTGTTTGTAGTTTTGAAATCATAGAGTCCTTATGTAGCTTGTTGGTTAGAGCACTCGCCTTGCAAGCCAGGTTTAATTCCTGGGCGGGGCAAAACCATAGGCAAGTTTTCTTACTCAACACTCCTCTGTTCATCTAGCATTAAGTGGAACCCAGTTGTCAGTCGATTGGCAGGATCACTTTCCTGGGATAATCCCTCCAAAAAAGGATAACTTGGTCATTCATTCCACGACTGTAGGACAGACACTGCACAAAATATACAGTCGATTCATTTCCAGTATATTCTGTAAATTGCTTTGAGATGTCTCAACGACTTGATGAGGCACCAAATTAAATGCAAGAATTATTATATTTATTTCTCCTCCCATCCCTTCACCCTATTTCCATTCATCACTGAGGGAGCAGATAAGTCCAGTCCTCTATCCCCCCTGCCCCCAACCACCGTCCATTAGTCTGCAAATGGTTGATAACTAAGTCTTAAATTCACATCTTATCAGGAATCCAACATATTATCCCTGAATCCGCAGCAATGACCCACACAAGTGTTTTTGACTCTGTTACCTGTGTCTGTGACCATTTCACATATTGACTATCATTTCATTTTCAGCCCAAACGGGGTGAGAAGCCTGTACTAGGTGAGTTTCCTATTTACAACCTTAAATTTATGAACTGTTACCAGGCTGCATTCACAGCAGCATTTTCCAATTGCTAATTATTTCCTTCCCTCCCTCCCTCCCTCCCTCCCTCCCTCCCTCCCTCCCTCCCTCCCTCCCTCCCTCCCTCCCTCCCTCCCTCCCTCCCTCCCTCCCTCCCTCCCTCCAGTGGAACAAATAAAAAAGGAACCAGAACCAACAACTGAAACTGTTAAACAGGAAGAAAAAGACACAACAAAGAACGTGCAGCAGAGTTCAACCGTCAAAGCTCCTCCTGAGAAACGCATGAGGCTCCAGTGAAGAGTGAGCGGACGTGTGGGTCATGTGCCTCTCACCAGCTCTCTCTGAGGCCTAGTTATCGTGGCCTGTGTGAATCTGTGTTGCTTACGGGGTGAAGGGTTAGCGTTTTTTTTAATGGTATGATTCTGCACCTCTCCAGTGCAAACTGAGAGAAGTCTCAACTGAGAGAAGTCTCCTCACGGGAGTTTAAACTCTTTCAGTTCTGCATTTTCCTCTTCCAGCTTTTAAAGTGCCCCCGGTTTTGGCCATTCAGCAGTGACACTACACATCGTTTCCCACATTTTGCTTTCAAGGCAAATCGGTGCTGAATGTGGAACTATTTGGAGCTGGGTTCACCTGAGTCCCTACAGTGTAAACTTGTGACCTTGTCCCTCGCTCTGTTTTGGTGCCTTATATCCTGCAGCACTCAGAATGGGAGAGGGCATCATTTCTGACTGACGGTCAGTGTGGAAAGATCCTCTGAGAGAGTGGGGAATGAGGAAAGGTTGTCTGTCCACCCCCAACCCTGACCCCACCCGTGACAGTGATCTTCCTTCAGCTGTCATGCCCCAGTGAAGTTGCCGGGCGGCTGCGTCTGCATTAAGTTGTGCATAACTCTTCAGAAGTCATTTGAACAAGGTGTTTTATACATAGGACTGCTGTTTGTCAATGTACATTGGTGTTCAACAGTAAAATATATTTTGTATTTGATGTGCTGGTAGTTTTTATTATTATCTTCTGTGTGACACATGGAAGCAATTGCCTCCCTAAATTTGGCTTCATTGCAATTGCTTTCTTCCATAATGTAATCCTTGGAAACAAACTTTGAATAAAGAAAAAGCATTCCAATTGTAAAGATTACAGCAGGCCAGCTATTAATGAAATTAAAATCTTTTATTTTTATATTTCATGACATAATAATAGGACGAAAAGTACAGTGATGGTCACAGTTCCCCAATGGTTTGCCATAAACTACATGTAAACTCAAGAGGTTGTGTTTTCATAGCGTCCTTTGCATAGGATAACATCAGAGCGCTTCACAAATAAGCGAAGGGAGGGGCTAAAGGCACATGACTGCAGGATGATCAAACAAATAAATTTTGGGGTAAAATTTAAAATAGAGAGGGAGTGAGTCAGGGATAATAAAGGGAGAGACTTACAGAGGTTAATGGCATGGTTGCTGGAAGTTTAGTTTAAAGACTTCTGAAGAAGAAGACTCAAGTTCAGCCTATTCAGTTTGCTAATGATTTGAGGAGTAGTGGTTAGAGCATTCACCTCGCAAGCGAGAGGACCCGGGTTCAATTCCCAGAAAAGACAAAGTCTTAAGCTCGTTTACATACTCCACACACCGCTGTTTACCTGGTAGTATGTAGGAACCTGATTGTTTTCTCAAATTGCTTTGCCCCACTTTAAAAAAAACTGGTTACTCATTCTATGACTTTGTGGGACACTGCTTTGTGCAATTGGCTGCCCCATTTCCCCCAGAAAATGTAGCCTGTGAAGCTCTTTGAGATGTCTCAACAACGTGATATCAAACGGACGGATTATTATTATGATTAGGAGCCTTCTAAACAGGCAGACATTTAACTGTCAGCGCAGAAACACCAGGCAGTTTGCATTCACTGCCCCTCAGAAGTGGTGTAATGGTGAGCCAGGCGCTCTGCCTCCCTCCAGCCCGACAGCAGAGCTCCGTGGGTCGTACTGTGGAAACTCCGATGTGTTGCTTCCCCGGCAAATAAAACCTGCAGCGCCTACAACAACAACAACAACATTACATTTGTATAGCTCCTCTCACATCGAGAGGACGTCCCACGGCCCTGGACAGACAGTATTCTAGACCCGAGCTGGGGGTAGGGATTGGGGTAGGTGGAGGGCAGGGGGGAATGGAGGGTTGATCGCCTACAAAGATATTTCCAAAAAACGTAGAGCCCAGAAACAGCACAGTCAGTCCAATGAGTCTGTTTGAAAATTCATCTCCATATATAATGAAGTTTTGTGCTGTTTTCCTCCTTTCCGTTAGCTTCACCTCCCTCCCGCATTGTACGGACTTGCGCGTGTTACTTACCGGAATAGACAACCCTGCCTCTCGCTGAGGTAAGGGTTCAGCTAGTGTGTCTATGGCTTCTCCTGTTGAATCGACGGAGATGTATGTGTAGGAGCCCTGAGTGTAAGAATTGGTGTGCCAATTTCAAAATAATATAATCCTTGCATTTTGATATAGCGCTTTTCACGTCTTCTAGACATCACAAAGCGCTTCACAGAATGTACTGTAAAGTGAATTGACTGTCTATATGTGGGCGAAATGCGGCAGCCAATTGCTCACAGCAGTGTCCCACAAACAGTCGTGGATTGAAATGACAATTTTTATTATTGTGTTTTTTTTGGGAGGGATTATTATTAGGCATGTGGAGTAAGGAAACTTGCACAAGATTTCACCCTGACCTGCCTGGATTCGAACACAGATCTCATGCTTGTAAGGCGAGTGCACTAACCACTGAGCTACAGGATTCCACATAGTGTTAACATTACTTCTCTAAATTACTTCACTTCTAACCCAGCCACTCGGACCTAGTCAACTGTGTTACTGCAGGGTTTGTTTCTCTGTGCGGAGTTTTACCCAGTGAGACTGTGACGATTACATGATCAGCCAGAAACTGATCTCCGTCTTCACACTGCACTCTGACTGGATAGACTGTGCCATCCTCCGACTGAAAGCTTCCATTCCACATGATCTGCTTAATGGGCTTCCCCAACTGCAGCCTCTCCTTCGGGACAGGCTTCAGCAGCTTCTGCAGGAGGCTGGGAAATGATCTGGGAAAATTAAAGAGAAGGGTTTTGTTGGATTAGTTATTATTTTGTGTGATTTGGCTGCTGCGTTTGCTCACAAAATGCAATTACGTCACTTTACAGTATACTTTACACTTTGAAAAAGTTTGATGACGTGATAAAGTGCTCTATCAAATGCAACTTAAACACATCATGTTAACATTGTAGACTAGCTCATGCGACTATTCCCAGAGTGTAGCAACATATTGAAAGTGCATTTTTTCAGTAGGTGTAAGAATAAGTAGACTTGAATTTGATAAAGCGCCTTATCACGGCAGGAGTGAAAATTTGGCCAGGTCTTCCTTACACCACACACATGCTTGATAATAACCGCTGAAGAAAAAATAAAATAATATATTGATCACTTCAACGATCCAACACTCAGAATGCACGGATGATCCGCGTTTCATCCACAAATACACAATCACTACACTTTACAGTGTATCCTGTGAAGTGCTTTGAAATATCTAGAAAACGTGAAAAGCGTGGTATTAAATGCAAGGATTATTATAACAATACCACTGAGAAATCTCAAAGTGCTTCACAATATATACTTTAAAGTGAACTGACTGTATATTTGGTGAGTCAAACGCGGCAGCCAATTGCACATTGGCTGTGTGCCACAAGGAGGAGGAGCGTGCCATAAATAATCGTGGATTGAATAATCAAAACTTTTAAGGAACTATTACCCCCCAGAAAGCGATTGGCCAATCAACTAACAACCGTGTTTCTGCTTACTGCTCAGTGAACAGAGAAGTGTGGAGTAAAGAAGCTTGCTTAAAGTTTTGCCCCACCCAGGGCCTCTCACTTGCGAGGCTAGTGGTCTAACCAATAAGTTAAGGAATCCACTTGTTTAGAACTTTATCACTAACCCATGAAAATTCCTATCCGGACCTTCGATATTTCGATATTCCTGGTATTCAAACGCAGACACGTCACCTAGGTCCTTTGCCGCGAGGTGGATGCACTGCCACTTCATTGCCAGGCTCAGTAAACCCAATTTTTGCCTCTTGAGTTCAGCAGAATCTCCAGCCCATTCCTCGATTAGCTTCTTTACTTCCTGACAGTAGACCTCTGCCATGCTTTGAGCCTTCATCCCTCTCTCTCCTCTGGCGAGCAGGTGGGCACCCTTCAGCACCCGGCTGGCCACATCTTGCATTTGCCTCCTGAAGTCAGGATCCAGCTGTTTCTGGGAGCTGCTAAACAAGGCCCATTTGGACTCGGACTCGCTCTGCCCTTCTTGCAGTAGGTTGTGTTCTTTGGCCAGCTGGAATATGGGGTTCTTCACACTGGCCCCGTGAATGTACTGCGCTCCTTCATCAACAACCGATTTACCTAGAAGGAACGTCAGAGAGGAATTTTCTTCAATCCAGCTTCTTCGGGCTTTGGTGAACTTCCCGTCTGGACTTTTTGAACTCACACCTCGTGAGTAGATATCACTTTGCCCGATGCTTCATAGAAGGGTGACTTGCACGAGTCACAAGCTAATTTATGGCTGTGCGCAATTGGCTACCGCTTTTTGTATACAAACCCGATTCACTTTACATTATATTCTGTGAAGCGTGTTGAGACATCTCAATGATGTGACAGGGCGCTATATGAAATGTAAGGATTGTTATTGCTATTATTAATAATACGGTTTACTCTGGCGATTTGTAGTGTTCTTAAAGGTTAGCTGGATCTATTTCCACCCTTTCCAGCCACTCTGTAAAGTCACTTACCAAATGGAGAGCCTCTTATTCTCCCTCCAGCCTGGCTCGACGCTTCAATGATCAGAATGTCAGTGAATCCAAGTTGCATAAGTTTTCTAGCAACACCCACGCCAGCGATCCCAGCTCCAACAATGATTACCCTTGGGCTTTTCTTCAAAGATTTGTTAGAATCCATACTTTTGAAAAGGGAAAGAAAATGCGTGATACAACAATAGCGGCATATCATTGCAACAACAGGTATCAAATCAACCCTCTGTGGTGGTCTCGGTAGCCGAATGTGGGGCCAAAGATTCGCAGCACTCCAGGGCATTGCTAAAGATAAACTAGCGAGCCCACGTGTGTTTCACAGAATATACTGTAAAGTGAATTGACCATATATTCTGTGGGTGAAAAGCGATAGCCAGTTGCGCACAGCGGTGTCCTGCAAACATTTGTGAATTGAGCACTGACCACTTTTGTTTTATTTTTGTGGAGGGATTCTTTCCCGCCAGAAAGCGATCTGCCAGTCGACGAACAACTGGGTTCCTACTTACTGCTAGGTAAACAGAGGCATCAAGAGTAAGGAGAATTCAATAGGTTTTTGCCTTGGCCAGGAAGCGAATCCAGGTCCTCTCTCTTGCAAGGTGAGCGCTCTAATCACTATTCTATGGAGCATGCCCTGGGAGCTGTGATTGTTCCAACTCGGCTCCTGTTAACCCTGAAAGCCAAAGCCCCGACAGGCAGAGTAGTCTGAGATGGGCAAGCAGAGAGAATATTGAATTTCACGGCAGGAAATATTGTGTTATATTTTTCTGTTTCATGTCTAGATTGTTTTAGAGACAAAAACAAACAAAGAAAAAGGAGGCAAATCTGATTCAACCAACATCATTGGTTATGAAATAAGAAATTTCGGTTGCGATATTTCTAATGTATCTTCAGTTGTAGCCATTCTACTGTAAAACCCATATGTCAGAGGAAATGCTCTCCTACCTTCAACCTTCTTCCCCAGTGGATTCCCCTGGACTGACGAACAGCTCCCTGTGCCTCCTGCTAATGTATAAAAAGGATTTTACGGGTGTCAAAAGGGTAAAAAATCATTGCCCCACTTGCATGTTTTTCTGTGCAAACCAAAAACATGTGGGAACTTTGACCTCATAAATACAATCTAACAAGCAAAGGCATGACTTTGTTTCCAAATCCCAGATAAGTTTACTCTGACTTTTGAACTGTGTAAAAGAGGCTGTTCTGATTTTTTTTCAAAAGAAACTGGCATTTGTTTGTGAATAATGGTGTTTCCATGTTATGTTAATATGTTTAGAGGATTTTTTGAGTATCTAAAATTATCCAACCAATGTGATTATCTGTGCAACCGTTCGAAACATAGGAACTCTGGCCTCCTTAACTTGTGAGCAACAGAATTTCTTGGAAGCATCTTTACCTTGTGAGGTTTCCAAACCCCCAGATAAGAGAGAAAGGCTGGGTTACTGGAACTCCATGACCCCTATTTTACAGTTAAACTAAGCAATATCAGCAAAAGAACATTTGACTTTATAGTACTCTTCACGTAGGATGGTGTCTCAATCCTTTTTGCATGTGGCTTTGCACATCTTATCTTCTAGCATTGAGAGATGTGCATAAACTGTAGTGATTGATGGCTGGTAAGCTTTAGGATTGATGAAAGAGATTGTTCACACTGCATTATTTGAATTTCCAGTGTCTCTTAACCATAATCCGTGTATTTGGTATAGTTCCTTATCAGATGGAAGGATGCCTCAAAGTGCTTCACAGGATTGATTATGAAGTGGAGTGACATTGTATTTGCAGGCAAACATGGCAGCCAATTTTACGCACAGCAATATCCCACATACAGCTATGAAACAAATGACCAATTTTGGTTGGGGGATTGTTGGCCAGACAAACATCCTTCTCTTTTCGAATAGTGCCACGGGCTTTTCAACGTCCACCTAAACAGGCAGCCGAGTCCTCGGTATTACGTCTCATCTAAAGGACGGAACCTCTGATAATTCAACACACCTCCAGCACTGTATTGGAATGTTTTGCTATCTATATATATATATATATATATATACGGTTTAATATATAGAAATAATCTTTGCAAAACTGTCAATGACCTTTTGAGAAATTGAATTAAAATAGCTGTTGTTTTTTTCCCCGCTCTTTAATGAAAATCAGGGCTTTCCAACGTGGTAAACATGTGAACGCAGTGTACCATTTCAGTTAGGCAATTTATACCTAACTAGCGTTTTAAGTTATCTTGTTAAACATCACTCATGCCTCCATATATGTAGATTGTTTACAGTTTTTAACATTTCTTGTACAGCTCAAAGCCTAATAGGGTAAGAAGCTTGCTCAGCAGGTATAAAAACCTTAATAAACTCAGTAATGGCCCTTATATCAGTGTGTGAGAGGGAAGAAATCCAGCTTATTTGCTTGGGATGGATTAAGCCCCAAATTCAGTCATGCATTCAATCCTACAAAATCATGGAGATCTTGTCTGCGCGACTTCAACTGAATTCAAAAACAAAGAAAGAAGAACATACATATTTTGAAAATGACATTCTACAGAATGTATTTTTCAGAATTATTTATTGCAGTTTATCAATCAAGAGAAAAACAATCTTGTTAAAAATGAGTGATCTTGACTGGTTTCAAAATCGATTTTGTTCTGAGTAACCTGCCATCTAGTACTAACTGAAATATCATAATATATCTAAAAGTGGTCAATTGTTTATCATCTATTATTTCACCAGTAATGAGATTGGTCAGATATAGTTCAATAGTACTGCAAAAGACTATGTTTATTTCAATATGCAAATGGAATGCATGGAAATCTCATCTGGTTTGCATACTCACTCACTGTGAAGGTCTTGCAACAGGTGTCAGAAAACCATTTGATCCCAAACAAAATCTACTTCATTTATCCCCACTGTGAGCATTGCTCCTGTGAAGTTTGTTCTCAATACATTACAATTTTACATTGCAGTAAACGTAAATCAGGAGGATGCCCCAAGGAGCTTAACAATCCTGTTTTGGCCCCATGCCTCAGAGTGGCAGTCAAGTGTGGGGTGGGGTGAGAAAGACTACTCATTACTTGAGGCTAGGGAACGGCGATATATCGATATATCGCTAAAACCCGATATGATTTTCATATCGATATGCCGATATAGACATTTCAAAAATATTGATATATCGAAAAATGGTATATCGAGGTAAAAAATCGGGATGCGAGCACAATCAACTACAGACCCAGAATGCTCATCTCTATACACAATGCACAGACCGAGGTGCAAAGCCGCCATCTTGTATTCATAGTCCTCGAATACAATATACAGGTATGCAAGGGGTGGGGGGAGAGAGACGGCTGCGGGTGGGGGAGATAGACGGCTGGGGGGGGGGAGAGGGGGAGAGAGACGGCTGGGGGGGGGGAGAGGGGGAGAGAGACGGCTGGTGGGGGGAGGAGAGGGGGAGAGACGGCTGGGGGGGGGGGGGAGGAGAGGGGGAGAGAGACGGCTGGGGGAGGAGGAGAGGGGGAGAGAGACGTGAGCTGTATAGTCTAAAATTGTTTAATCAGTGTTGAGGCCAGAGGGCCTCTGTTGCAATCCCCCCACTCCCCCATTTTTTGTTTCTGCATTTTGCCCACAAATATTCAGTCAACTTACTTTACAGCATATTGGGGTCATGTAGCTCAGTTCAAGCACTCGCATTAGAAGCGAGAGACCTGGGTTAAATTCCAAGCAGGGCGAAACCTTGGGCAAGTTTCCCTACTCCACATGCCTGATAATAATCCCTCCAAAAAATAACAATAATAAAAATTGGTCGCTCAATCCACGACTGTTTATGGGACACTGCTGTGCGTAATTGGCCGCTGCATTTCGCCCATATAGTCAATTCACTTTGTAGTATATTCTGTGAGATGTCTAGAAGATAGGAAAAGCGCGATATCAAATGCAATGATTATTATCAAAACACAAAATACTACAGATGCTGGGAATCTGAAACAAAAACAAAAGTTGCTGGGGAAACTCAGCAGGTCAAGCAGCATCCATGGAGAAAGGAAAAGGAGTCAACGTTTCGGGTCTATAACCCCTCATCAGAAGCTGTTTTGACCTGCTGAGTTTCCCCAGCAACTTTTGTTTTTGCAATGATTATTCTTATCTTTAACCTGAAGAGGCGGAGGGAACCTCAGTTTTGTGAAAGGCGCTATACAAGTGTAATTTTGTTGTTGTTGTTGTTAATGTATAATAATAATCCCTCCAAAAAAAACACAATCATAAAATTGGTCATTTTCAATCCACGACTGTTTGTGGGACGCTGCTGTGCGCAATTGGTTGCCGCGTTTCGCCCACAAATATGCACAGTCAATTCACTTTACCATATATTCTGTGAAGCGCTTTGGGACGTCTGGAAGATGCAAAAAGCACTGTATCAGAGTGAGATGGTTGACAATGGTTGAAATATGCCAAAGGGTCAGATGTGCCATCCATTGTATTATAATATAATAATGCTAATAATATGATTGATCCTGGCATTTGATACAGTGCCAGCTCGACATCCCTTTAAGAGGAAGAGGAGTCAACAATCGCACAACAACCAATGAGACAGAACAGGAAGTAGGAATGAAAAGGAACTCGAGAAGATTTATTTCGAGCAGAGCTCTGAGGCTGAACGTGGACTTTTAAAGAGGAGAATGGATTTGGGAACACAAGAATCGGATGCCACACAAAGGTACACAGCAATTCGATATTAGAGCCCTTCACACGGGGCAGATTTAGTGGTGGAGTTTGAAGCTGAGCCGGCGGAAGGAGGTGACCGACCCTAAGTTGTGGTCAAAGATGAAGGACGGTAGCGGTTGATGGAAGGTGGCGGTTGATGGAGGGTGGCGGTTGATGGAGGGTAGCGGTTGATGGAGGGTAGCGGTTGATGGAGGGTGGCGGTTGATGGAGGGTGGCGGTTGATGGAGGGTAGCGGTTGATGGAGGGTGGCGGTTGATGGAGGGTAGCGGTTGATGGAGGGTAGCGGTTGATGGAGGGTAGCGGTTGATGGAGGGTGGCGGTTGATGGAGGGTGGCGGTTGATGGAAGGTGGCGGTTGATGGAGGGTAGCGGTTGATGGAGGGTGGCGGTTGCGCCTTGGGGTTGCTCCCATCATGAAAGGCGCTGTCCTAAAGCAATGCTGTGGTTGTCAATCCAAACCCTCGCAAATCCGCCACTCTAAACCACACACCTGTTGCCCTCTTCTGCTGCCCTTATTATTATCATCATTATTATTAGTCTGTTGGTTAAATGTCAAAGTCGCTCGGCCGCCCTGAAGGAGCATCCCCACCTCTCCTTCTCGCTCAGATTTTTTTTCACCTTTGATTCCCACTAACCCCCCCCCCCCCCCCGTCCACTGTGTCTCTCTTGCCTCTGGTGCATTTTTGATAATCTCTTGTTGTTTATTCATCCCTCCCTCCATTAATTCCTCCTTTTCTCGTCTCTCTCAACTTTCTTGTGTGTCGGCTCCCTACATTGTCTTGTATCCAACGCGATCTTGTGTTATTCTTTCTAGTTTCACTATTTCCCCTTCTGTTCCCCCCCACCCCCACACACATACCTCTGTTCTGATATTATTCTTTCTGAACATCCCTTTCTCCTATATTTCGAAGCCTTTCTCTTTTCCTTCTGCCTATTTATTAGTTTGCATTTTTTATCCATTTCATTGCAGTTTCGGTTTTAAATGTTTTTTTCTCTCTGCATATTAATCTGCCTTTTTACTTCTCAGTTTGCTGCTTTCTTCCAACATTTTCAGTCCATTGTTTTGTACTGAAGCTCCACCACTATTCTCTTACTCCTTGGGGATTGCTGTTCTGTGTTTAATTCTCCCAACACTGTAATAATCTTTCATTGCAAAAAAATATACATTTCCTCCATTCTTTCATTGCAAATTGTGGTTCATTGTAATTATCACACTTTCTGGTAATTTAGTACATGGTAAAACAAAATCTTCTGTGTGTTGTGTATTAAGCTTAATGTCACTCTCAGCTCTTACATAAATTTATTTCTTAATTTCTTTGGTATTGTGATTCTCTCAGCATGATGTACTGTATAGTGTATCATCATTCCTTTTTGACTCACTGACACTCTGCTCAGCGTTTCGGCTTCATGCAAGGTTTTTCCCTGTTTATACTTAAATTCTAGTTCATATTTCTGCAGCCCTATATGCATTCTTGCACGTAATCTCGGAGGGATTTCATTCAGCCCTTTTTTTTTAAAAAAATTGGCTTCTAATGAATTGTAATCCTACTCTACTGTTAATTTTCCAAATGGATATTGTTTGAATCTCCTAACACTCATACACTAAACATTTTTTTTTACTATTTGTGCATTGTTTTGTTTTCGTCAATGGTCGCGATGCCTTATCACTGGCAAGGTAGATCAATGGTTAGATATCTTAAGAGTATGGGATGTTACATCTTGTTAAGGTTACATTCAATAATTCAATAAACACAAACACAATGATTATTATTATCATTATCATCACCTGATAAACTTGATTCAGTGCAAGATTGTGAGTTAGAATCTGATTGTGAATTGTGATCTGATCTAACTGGTTAGATTACAATCCTGCACTGAATCAAGTTTATCAGGTGATGAGAATGATGATAATAATCATTTGTGATCCAGCCAGTTAGACACAATCCTGAGACCTGTGTTCCAATCCAGACGGGGCAAAACACTGGGCAAGTTTCCTTACTTCACACACCTAATAATAATCCCTCAAAAAATCAATAATAAGTTGGTCATTTCAGTCCACGTGCTCATTGGACCCCATCCCCACCCCCCTCCTCCGCACCCAGCTCCACCTTTTGGCCCCGCTCATTTATGACACCATCAACCTTCCCCTCTCCTCAGGCACCGTCCCTACCTCCCTTAAAACAGCCACCATCACCCCTATCCTGAAGAAACCCTCCCTTGATGCGTCGCAACCATCAAGCTATTGACCCATCTCCAACCTCCCGTTTTTATCCAAGGTCCTTGAAAGAGTGGTTGCCTCCCAGCTCCGCTCTTTCCTTTCAACTCACTCACTCCTTGAACCCCTCCAATCAGGTTTCCGCCCAATTCACAGCACAGAAACTGCCCTGGTTAAGGTTACAAATGACATCCTAACCGCCTGTGACCAGGGCTCCCTTTGCCTCCTCGTCCTCCTTGACCTGTCTGCTGCGTTCGACACAGTCGATCACACCATCCTCCTCCAACATCTTTCCTCCCACCTCAACCTTCAAGGCACAGTCCTTGACTGGTTCCATTCCTACCTGACCCACCGTTTACACTTTGTTTCTTCCAACGGTTTTTCCTCAAACCCCCGCACAGTTTCTCACAGCGTCCCTCAGGGCTCTGTCCTCGGCCCCCTCCTTTTCACCCTTTACACCCTCCCTCTGGGCGATGTCATCCGCAAACATGGGGTAAATTTCCATATGTATGCGGACGACACCCAGCTGTACCTTTCTGCCTCATCCCTCAACCCCCAGACCATCGATGTTCTGACAGCATGTCTGTCCGACATTGAGTCCTGGACGAGGGACAACTTCCTGCAATTGAACGTGAGTAAGACTGAGGCCCTCCTGATCGGCTCAAGCCAGCGCCTTCGCACATCGGGCGCTGCCAGCCTCAACATCCAAGGCTGCACTCTCCACCTCACAAAGCCAATCAGGAACCTCGGCATCATGTTCGATCAAAAACTCTCCTTCCTCCCCCACATCCGTGCCTTGACCGGCACTGCTTATTTCCACCTGCGCAACATTGCCAGGCTCCGCAATTATCTTACCCCCCGCGCTGCCGAAACACTCGTGCACGCATACATCACCTCGAGGCTGGACTATGGAAACTCTCTCCTCGTCGGCCTCCCCAGTTCCTCCATTCACAGGCTGCAGGTCATCCAAAACTCTGCAGCCCGTGTATTATCTCGCACCCGCCTCCGCGACCACATAACCCCCACCCTCGCCCGTCTCCACTGGCTCCCCATTCTCCAGAGGATCGAGTTCAAGATCCTCGTCCTCACCTTCAAGGCCTTACACGGCCTTGCCCCGCCCTATTTAACCAATCTACTTTCCCCTTACAAGCCCACCCGGACCCTCCGTTCAACAGGACTTGGCCTGCTCCAAGCCCCCCGCCATCGGAGGCCGGGCCTTCAGTTTCTCCGCTCCCACCCTATGGAATACCACCCCCCATCCATCCATCTTGTTTCTTCCCTTTCCTCTTTCAAGGCCGGGTTGAAGACTTTCCTCTTCGACCGTGCCTTTTGTTCCACCCCGAATTTTTCGACCTCCACTTCGTGTCTCACCCCTTCCCAAACACTCCCCTCCCAGCTCGGGTCACACGCCTCCTGTGCAGCGCATTGGGACGTCCTCCCGACGTGAAAGGCGCTCTATAAATGTAATTTATTGTTGTTGTTGTTGTTGTTGTGGGACACTGCTGTGTGCAATTGGCTGCTGCATTTAGCCCATACATATACAGTCAATTCACTTTACAGTATATTCTGTGAAGCGCTTTGAGACGTCTAGAAGATGTGAAAAGCGCTATATCAAATGCAAGGATTATTATTAGTAGTAATGTTAGAAGTGTTAGTTAAAACTCCAAACCTCAACAACCCCAGTATGACTACTTCCTCCTTTTTATATTCATAATGTCGCATGTGACTTTTTTTTTTACCAGTTATTCACAATTTAACAGAGATACATGTAAACGCCCTGATCCCAATGTTTTAATGCGGTGCAACAGCAGCTTTGAAAAAGCTGTAGAATTGTGGATAATGAAGCCAGAGGAGAAGAAAGGGCAATGTGAGTTTGCTGAAAGTCACAGAATGATATGGAAAATTTATCAATGCGGGGAAAGGACTTTTAAGATAAGGTACCTCCCGCCTACGAAAGTGGTGCAAGTACAGAATCACAAAAAAGGTGATCATTGCTCACTGGGGTTGCCAAGTTTTTGTTTCCACGGCTAAATTTAAGTGATCCAGGCGACAGGATATAAACACTCCATTGAGGAGGCGATCCTCAAAGAGGGGAATGGGAGCAACGGAAGTACGGGGACGACGGCAGTGATGTAATCCTAAATCCTCTAAACTTCCTAAAGCCCGACCACAATCATCTGTCTGATCAATGTGGTCATCTTGAACGGAGCTGAAGTAGGAGGTGAGGCATGGTTGTTAAAGCCTCTGTTGTTAAAACCATTAAAATCAGACAAGGAAGAGAAAGTATGATAAGAACATAAGAATTAGGAGCAGGAGTAGGCCATTCGGCCCTTCGAGCCTGCTCCGCCATTCAACAAGATCATGGCTGATCTTCTCACCTAACTTTGATTACCTGCCCTATCCCCATATCCTCTGATCCCTGTATTTTTCAAAAATCTATCAGTCTCAGCCTTGAAAATGTTCAAGGCCTGAGCATCTACAGCCTTCTGGGGTAATGAATTCCATAAATTCACTACCCTCTGAGTGAAGAAATGTTTCCTCAACTCCGTTCTAAAAGGCTGACCCTTAATTTTAAGACTGTGACCCCTGATTATAGATTCTCCTACCAGGGGAAACAGTCCCTCAGTGTCTACTTTATCTAGCCCTTTAAGAATCTTATATGTTTCAATAAGATCCCCCCTAATTCCTCTGTACTCTAGAGAATACAGCCCTAGTTTATTCAACCTATCCTCATAGGTCAGTCCCCTCATCCCAGGAACTAACCTAGTGAATCTACACTGCACCCCCTGCAAGTATGTCCTTTTTTAAATAAAGAGACCAAAACTGCACACAATACTCTAGGTGCAGTCTCATCAGGGCCCTTTACAGTTGCAGCAAGACTTCCCTACTCTTATACTCTAAACCTTTTGAAATGAACTGTTGTTCGCCTTCTTAGTTGCTTGCTGCACCTGCAAACTAACTTTTTGGGACTGGTGTACAAGGACACCCAAATCCCTTTGAATACTAACACTATCTAACTTCTCCCCCTCTAGAAAAGAATCTATTCTTTTATTCTTGCTGCCTAGGTGAATAATTTCACACTTGCTAACATTGAATTCCATCTGCTACCTACTTGCCCACTCCCCTAACCTATCTATATCTTGTTGCAATCTTTTTGCATCATCCTCAGAGCTCACTCTGCTACCTAGTTTAGTGTCATCCGCGAATTTAGACACGTTACATTCAATGTTCTCATCTAGATCATTGATGTAAATAGTAAATAGCTGAGGGCCAAGCACTGATCCTTGTGGCACTCCACTAGTTACATCCTGCCAATTCGAGAATGATCCGTTTATCGCTACTCTCTGCTTTCTACCCGATAGCCACTCTTCTATCCATGTTAATATTTTCCCATTAATCCCATGGGCCTTAATCTTGAATAACAGCCTTTTGTGTGTTTTAAGCATTTTTTGCAAAAGGGATTTTGGCAGCAGAATCCTAAAAAGCTTTGGATAAAGCGAGAATCCATATTGTAATTAGGGAGAGAGTATATATGGTACATATCTGAATGTTGGCAAGACTGAGGCCCTCCTGATTGGCTTGCATCAGCGCTGGCAGCATCAGCATCCACGGCTGCACACTCCATTTCACGAAGCCAGTCAGGAACCTGGATGTCTCCTCCCCCACATCCGCTCCTTGACCAGCACTGCCTTCCGCCACCTCTGTAACATTGCCGGACATCACCATTGCCTCACCCCTCACCCATGCATTCGTCACATCAAGCCTTGATTGCAGAAACTCCCTCCTTGTCGGCCTTCCCAGCTCTTCCCTTCACAAGCTGCAGATCATCCAAAATTCTGCAGCTCGTGTCCTCTCCTGCACCAGGCTCCAGAACATCACTTCTATTCTTGCCCGGCTCCATTGGCTCCATCCCCACAGAGGATTGAATTGAAGATCTTCGTCGTCACTTTCAAGGCCATCCATGGCTTGCCCCTGCCTACCTCTCCAACCTGCTGACCGCTTACCAACCTGCCCGCCCCCTCTGTTCAGCTCTGGTCTTCATCTCTCCAGCCCGACCCGTCCTACCATTGGTAGCCGGGCTTTCAGCCTCTCTGCAACTACACTCTGGAACTCCACCCCACAGTCTCTTTGCCTCGATTCCTTCCTTGTCTCCTTCAAGGCCGGTCTCAAGACTCTCTTCATTCATGCCTTCTGCCATCCTCCCACCTCTCTCTCTACCCTTCCACTTCCCCATACTTGGGTCCCGACTAACTGTTCAGTCTTTTGGGCCGTCCTCCCGACATGAAAGTAATAAATTAATAAATGTACTTTTGTTGTTATTTGTTGTATATATGTTTTGGACTGCAACATCAAGAATGTTTGGACCTAATTTTTCCCATGTAGCTGTAAATCTGGGAAAATGAGAAAAGACAGATGATTGTGAGTAGTGAAGATATTTGAAGATGGAGGACTTTGATCAAAGTGAGAATTTACTATGTACCCAGGGAAATGATAGCTGAGCAATGAAAATACCGACTGCAACAGAGTTGTTTATGGGCTTATGCTGTATGGGTTTAAGGATGAAAGGGATTGTGTGGACTTTCATCTGAACTTTAAGATTTTTTAAATGTTAATATTGTATATCTAAATATTCTATCTGCTTTTGTAATTGATGCCTTTAGGTGATCGTAGCGTTTAAATTTGGTATTGTTAAGGTTCGGAATTGTATGCTTGGGTATTGCAATTTACAGTATATCTTCTGCAGTTAATGGTGGAACCACATAGAAAAGGAAACCACACACACACACATTGAGAGGTGAAGCCTGTGGGATTGAATAATTGAAGAGTGTTTTGATGCAATTTGTAAGACCACTCTGACTGGGCACGAACCCTAAACAGTAATACAGAGAGGGGAAGGATTGCTCCTTTCAGAGTGCACCTGGAAGAAGCGAGTAATTTTCTCCCAGGGAATAAGGATTCTGTGACAATACTATATAAATTTGTGTTATACAGGTACCCCGCCCCCAACTGCGATTTTTTCTACTGCGAATTTCTCGTATCCACGGTTGCCTCTCTGCGACAACCTTTGCCAACTGTAGAGGTGAATTTGGCGTATTCACGGATATTAACAATAACACTAGCGTTTGGCGCTAGGACCCAGATGCGTCAACCAGCCACGATGTCGCTTCGTGCTAGCGTTTGGTGCTAGGACCCAGTTGCGATGTCGCAATGAACCAGCCACGATGTCGCTTCTCCGCATCCACTCCCCTCTGTGTCACCCACCACACCACCTTCTCCACATCCACCCCCCCTCGGTGTCACCCACCACACCACCTTCTCCACATCCACCCCCCCTCGGTGTCACCCACCACACCACCTTCTCCACATCCACCCCCCTCACACTCGTCGGTGATTTATGATCTGGAGGAGGAGGCAGAGGAAGAGGATGCGCACGGCCCCTCTTTCATGTAACAGCACTTAACAACCGCCTTCCCCATCATCATCATCATTAGGATTTAGGTAAATAATATGAATTTTTTTGTGTTTAGTTCAAGGACACGCAAACTTACTCCCCCTATCCCCATGTTTCCCATAGGGCCCTGCATTTTCCAACCACGGTTTTACTAGCGTGGAGGTTTTCAGGAACGTATCCCCCGCAGTTGGGGAGGGGTACCTGAGTGTATATGTAACATACAATAGTAATAATCCTTGCATTTGGTATAGTGCCTTATCATCACGTTGAGATATCTCAAAGCGCGTTGCAAAACCTGTCTTCTATACTAATAAAGCGACAATCTCCGTCTGCACTTCAAGGAGGATCTCAATAACCGATTCACATGGAGACATGATTTATACCTCATTCGAAAGATCTTACACCTAGGAGTGTCATGGGCATATTTGTTTTGGGGTAACTCCTATCATTTGTGAGTTCAGTTTTGCGTTTTTTTTTCTGCAGTCACACCTGGTCGCTGTTGAGTCAAAGTCACTGTGGTGTTGTGTGTTACAGAGCACCTAATGTGCGTATGCACGCACTGCAGTTACATCTGGTGGCCGCACCAGGTGACTGTAACGTCCTGTGTCACAGAACGCATGCGAGGCCAAGTGGTGGGAACAAAATATAGAAAACAGATGAAGCTAAACTGCGGCAACAAAAACAAAATTACATTTTTAAAGCGTCTTTCCTGTCGAGAGGTTATCCCGTGATTATAAATTATACATTTATATTTGTCATTATAAAGATGTTCATTCTTTCTCAAAGATAAGTAAAAATCCTAAACAAAAGAGAGAAGGCCAATTAAATGAAACTGAAGAACAAAGTCCTCCCACAGGAGCACTCTTGAGATGAGTATAGCTAAAGATGAAATATGAGTCTGTGTGACAATCTACATTCCATATTGGATCCTTTGGTTGCAAGTGTAGCTGCAACAGGTACAGCTAGTAATATTGTAAAGTGAATTGACATCATATTTTGTAAGTGAGACATGCATTATATCTACAACCTTCCTCCGGGAAAAAAAAGCAAATGCTAATTCTGGTGCTGTTTCTCTGTGTGTTTCATATTTCAGCACTTCAGCACAGAAACGTCCAAAGATCGTCATTGTTGGAGCTGGCATCGCCGGTTTGGGAGCTGCTAATAAATTGCTTGAGCAAGGGTTCACTGATGTCCAGATTATCGAAGCATTAAGCCAGCCTGGAGGACGGATCAAAGGCACCCTATTTGGTATGTCCAACTTGCTGAAAGCACGCCAGGATTTAATCAAGGGTCAATAATTTACCACAGGCCTATGAACTAGTAAATTATTATGCTCCCTTATGGCTCAGCAAGTTTTCCCAATGAGTAAGTGAGCCATATAGTCCAGAATAATTCTAATCCTGCAAGACTGCAGGCATGACATCTGCCATAAATGCCCAGAAAAAGTAAGAGAATATGACAGGTAGCCCATAACATATTGATTAGAGCAGTAGCCTCGCAAACAAGATGACCCAGGATTGAAACCTTAGGCAAGTTTCCTTACTCCACACATTTCTGCTTACCTAGCAGTAAGTGGGAACCTGGGTTGTTAGTCGATTGGCAGATCGCTTTCATGGAATCATAGAATATTACTGCACAGAAAAAGGCCATTCGGTCCATCGTGCCTTGGCCAGAGAGCTATCCAATCAGTCCCACTCCCCTGCTCTTTCCCCATATCCTTGCGTATTTTTTCTTTTCAAGTACCTATTTGAAAGTTACCCTTTTGAAAGTTGTTAATGCATCTGTTTCCACCGCCCTTTCTTGGTGGAAACCCTTGCAGGTTAAATGTTCAGAGAGGATTAGACAATTGCGTCCAAGGTAAACTTGTATGTGTGCTCAATGTCTATATATATTGCTGTGGTTGGTTTCAACTTCTAAACATGCCCCTAGGTTTCTTGCTAACAATGTTGTTCAAGCCGTAAACAAACTTGCTGCATGGCATTCGTTTAGGGAAGTCGGTGGTTGATGAAGGGGCTCAGTTCATTCATGGGGCAAGTTTGAGCAACCCGATATTTCAACTGGCTAAAGAACATGGACTCCTGGAAGCATTCACGCCAATCGAAAACATGGCAGTGTACAGTAGCACACAGGAACAGCTGGATCCAGAATTTGCTGAACAAATATGGAAATTGGGGATAAACATAACTTACAAAGCCTCTCTGCTGGCTACAGAAAACGGATTTGAGATGGGTAAAAGTATGCTTGAACCCTACTTAAAGGAAGTGAGCAAGCTGAAAGCAGAGTGGAGCAGTGAGCCTGTTGACTTGATCAACCAAAAGCTGGGCATACTGAACATGGTGCTGAAGCTCCTAAGTATCGATTTTGCAACACACGACCTGGCTGATGTCTCGGTCCATTCATACGATGGGCAATATATTGAAGGCGGTGACCGTGATTCTCCGGGGTGAGTAATGCTTGTGTGTTGTGTATGGTGCTGAAGATTTACCATGTCGTGCTGGTTCGTTGAACAACGTAGCAGTAGAAAATAGTACTTTTACAGGCCTAAGGCTGAAAGATGCATTCAGGAAATCTGAATGGAGTAGGGAATAAAAATCCCTGGCAATAATAATAATCCTTGCATTTGATATAGTATCATGCCTTTAAGATGTCTCAAAGTGCATCATAGAATATAGTGTAAAGTGAATTGATTGTATAGTAACTACATATGATAATATATCTAACCAGGTAATACACCCATCAGAGGCTTAACATCCCATGTTGTCTACCAAAACCCAATATTTATTCTCTGGGGACTGTCAGCTGAAACAGCAAGAGAAATTCCCTTCACTTTTTGCATAACACCACTGCAACTTTGAAGTCCACCTGAACAAGCAGATGGTTCATTGTTTTAATGTCTTATGCAAACGACGGCCTTTGTGACAATGCATCGCCCCTCCTGGGCTATCTCAGTTTAACCCAGAAGGTTGTGCATTAAAGTCCGTTGTGGGGTCTTTAACCCACAACCTCCTGGATTAAGGCAAGAGCTTTAATCAGTTCCCATTGATACAGTTAGTTCCATCACATTAATTTAGCATGTTCACGCATATTCATTCCACCTTGAATGGCTTTATCTCTTGAGAAGCAAATGTGATGTTATTCCAGATTATACCTCAAGATGATAGCAAAATTGCTGGAGACTATCCCGCAAGAGAGGCTGCTGTTGGAGAAGCCCGTTAAGCAGATCACGTGGAATGGAAGCTTTCAGTCGCAGGATGGCACAGTCTATCCGGTCAGAGTGCAGTGTGAAGACGGAGATCAGATTCTGGCTGATCATGTCATCATCACAGTCTCACTGGGTAGGTATGTGTGATGACATTTCAAGTCAAATTCATGCCATTAAGCAATACTGACTAATCAATAATAATAATAATCCTTGACCTTAACACTAACTGTCAATGCTATGATCATCTAAAAATAGTCTTTGCTTCATTGCCTAATTAATGACTAACACTGATTTTTATGACACATAATTCAGAACCTAACAGGTCGAAATCTCTGACAGTAATTAGAGTCCCAAGTGTGGTGACTTTTTTGATGAAGTCTGTGTGCAAGGTGGGCCATTAAACAATTTTAATGCATTTGTTCGTTAGTTTACAAACACGGTCACTACACTTCACGGTAAAAGAGATGAAAGTTAACGGTGAATTTTTAAGAGAGAAATTGATAATTATTTTAGAGGGGAGAGTGGAATTGATTTTGATGGCTGTTTTCAAAGACACAATGGGCCAAATGGCCTCCCTTCTGTGCTGTAAAATTCTATGATTCTATGTGATTCATTGACAGGCTGGCTGAAAGCAAACGCCCATTCACTGTTCCATCCCAATCTTCCTGAAAATAAATTACATGCCATTCGGAGTATAGGTTTTGGGACAACAAATAAGATTTACTTGGAGTATGAAGATCCTTTCTGGGCTGAGAATATAAATGAGATTGCATTGCATTGGCAGGATGAGAGCCCATTGATTGCCCCGAAATCAAACATCACAGATTGGTGGAGAAGGCTGTGTTTTTACAATTTGCTTCTGCCAGCAGAAAGGTATTGTAGACTTTAAACATTTTTTTTAACACTCTTTGATAAATTGGCAAAAAATATAGTAGTGGTTCAGGCAATTTGGACAGCGAGTTCACAACTGATACAAACTGTGAAATAAAAACTGGAATCATACTGGTCAACTGAGGGAGGTTTTCACTGACCTAATAGACTCAACATAACAACAATAACAAATTACACTTGTGTAGTGCCTTTCACATCAGGAGGATGTCCCAAGCCGCTGGAGAGTTAGGGAACTGCACCCAAGCTGGTGGTTGGGATCAGGAGTGGTGAAGGCCAGGGAGGATCACCAAAGGCTCGATCACCCTTACCCTTCTTGCCCTTCACCACTCCTGATCATACTCCCCAAGTAAATCTTATCCAAAAGCCTATACTCTGAATGGCGTGTCATTTCTTTTCAGGAATATTGGGATGGAACAGTAAATGGGCATTTGGTTTCAGAGAGGCTGTCAATTAATCACACAGAATCATTGTTTATAGTCACCTCCTCTTTCTCCACAGCTTGGAATCAAATCCACCCTTATTCAATGCTCCGAGACGCTCCTCCGTGTGAGGAGTGCTATAACAAGTGTAAGTTAGTGCTATTGCTTGAGGTGTGACCTAATATGGTTCCAAAATCACCTTTTTATGATTATGAAGGGAAGTAGGACCAAAGCAAGAAAACAAAGAAATTAGTCATAATCTCCACTAATCAATCGTACACATAAAGAGGCAGCTAAAAGGACATTAACTATCTAATTATGGACAGTCAAATGTAAATCTTATTGTTTTTTCAGACAAAAGGCAATTAAGAAAGATAATTTCAGTACTAGCATCTCTTTTTGGCAGATCTGGCCACTGAGTGACACTTTTACACGTTCTCTGGCAGGTACGGGAATGTCCTTGTGACTTGGATTTCAGGAAGAGAAGCAGAGTTTGTGGAAAAACTCAGTGCCGAGGAGCTGGGTTCAACTATTACTAAGCTTTTCAGGAACTTTACCGGTTTGAATAGCACTTCCTATCTTTGAAGCTTGGCATGGTGTAGATTCTTGCTCCTGCTGCATGACTTCAGTGAGGTGTGGCAGCACTGTAGATACTTATTATTTTCTTTGTGGTCGGCTGGCTGTCTGATGCATTCCAGAAATGCATCACCATACTTAACATTATCCAAACCACATGTCTGGCAACAATACACTGCTTGATGTTGTGAAATGTTGCTTGACCAGGTTTGTTTGTTGAAGACAGTTTGTCCGTATAATGTTCAATAAGTTTCTGTTAAATTTGAGTTTTACTAAACGCTGACTTTGCATGCAATATTGTTCCCTGGTGTGGTAGAATGTATGCTGTGTGTAAAGGACCTTGCTGTATTATCTAGCCATTGGTACACGAGAGAGCCAATAAACCAAAATATGTTTGTCTGGGAGATAGACGTGTGTACCTGGGGGGAGGGAATCCTATATTTTACCCCTTGTTTGAATTTCCCATCTTGTTAAACAACTAAAGCTTTGTTCCCAGTAGAGGGAGGAGCTGTTAAGAGGCCATGCCCCGCTGACCCACTCCATCTGCTCCCAGTCACAGCGTACACAGTTTGGCTATCGCAATCAACCCGAACTGCTTACCCTAGCCTGGGTCTGAGATAATGACTGTCCAGCGGGTTCTCCTAACGTGAAAGACGCTATACAAGCGTAATTTTGTTGTTGAATCTTGTCCAGCTGGGACCACCTTAGCCATTAGAGCTTTGGCTTCCCAACTTTACCACTGACTGCAGTGACAGTCTTGACCTCCAAGTCCTGCTGATGAGCCAAGCTGGCCGGTCAGTCATCACTGGTGCCCTCACCACTGCCCCTTCCAACCCTGGCCCCAAGTCAGATACCAAACGATCACATCCACCACTGAGAGTTGCCTTGATTCTGATACTCTGTTGCCAAGTATGTCACCGTATAGCAGTTCATCTCCAATGAGACACCGATTACCAGTTCATCCCCTCCAGAATGATAAGGGGACGTCATAAACTTTGAAAACTTCCAGAAGTATTGCCTGAGAGCTGAAGAGCAGCTATTGAAATTAGGCAGATATCTTGCTCTTTACTTTAATGTCAGCCTCCAGTGTAACCAAGGGTTTTGTTTCCAGGGAGACCTAATTTGCCAGAGCCTAAAAGAGTGTATGCAACAAAGTGGTTCGCTAACCCGTACACCCGGGGATCCTATTCTTACATGTCCGTCAATTCATCTGGGGAAATGGTTGATGCACTGGCTGAACCTTTACCACTAGGAGGAAGTGGAAACTCCACTCGGGTAAGAGAAACCTACTTGTTTTACAGTAGTAACAGTGATCAAATTCAAGATACCCACCTTTCCCTCCCTCTCCCCCCTTACCCTCTTTTCCCCCTTTCTCCCCTGGCCCCATTTTCGCGATTGTTTGTGGGGACACTGCTGTGCGCAATTTGGCTGCCGCGTTTCGCCCACAAATATACAGTCGACTTTCCTGCTTTTCTTCCCCCTGCCTCCACCCCTCCCCTTTTGCTTCTTTACACCCTTTTGCCCCTAGTCCCACTTCCGTGACTGATTGTGGGACACTGCTGTGCGCAATTTGGCTGCCGCGTTTCGCCCACTAATACAGCTACTTTTCCTACTATTCTTCATCCTGCCCTGATCCTTCCCACCCTGCTCTTGTCCTACCTAACTGTACAGCGCCTTGGGATGTCCTCTCGACGTGAAAGGCGCTATATAAATGTAAGTTTTGTTTGTTTGTTTCCTTGCATTTAAATCCCTCTACAGTGTGACCTCATCCTACCTGTGACCTCCCCATCCAGCTTTAGGACCCATTATTTTTTATTGCATTTGGTCACTTTATCCTTCCCTTTCCCACTACTCAAAAAATCTCCTACAACAATAATAAATTGGTCATTTCAATCCATAACTGTTTGTGGGACACTGCTGTGCGCAATTGGCGTTTCGTTCACAAATATAAAATCAATTCACTTTACAGTATATTTTGTGAAGCGCTTTGAGACATCTAGAAGAAAGTTATTGTCGAGTAAAGCATGCAGTACTTTAATATCTCAAGTGCAGTTTTGAATATAGATTATTCAGCACAGGCTCATGTGACTATACTAGAGCAGAACAGCATATTGAAGATGATTTGCTGTGTACTTTTTCAGCAGATATAATAATAATCCTTGCATTTGATACAGCGCCTCATCACATCTTCCAAGATGTCACAAAGTGCTTCACTGAATATACTCTTAAGGTGATTTGCCTGTATATTTTGTGGGTGAAACATGGCAACTAATTGCACACAACTAAGTCCCACAAACAGTCGTGGATTGAGTGACTGATTATTTATTGGTTGATTGTGAAAGGATTATTACCCCCAGAAAAGCAATGACCAATCAACATTTCACATTGGGTGAACCCAGGTCCTCTCGCTCGTGAGACAATTGCTCAAAACAGGATGCCAAACCACAAAAGACTGTTTTGCTGGGTATTGTTTTGAGGAACATTATGTAACTATTAATCTCGGATTACAGGCACTACAGGTTTTATTTGCTGGTGAAGCAACACATCGAAAATTCCATAGCACCACTCATGGGGCTATACTGTCCGGATGGAGGGAGGCAGAGCGGCTCATTCATCATTACGCCTGACAGCACAATTAACAAATGTGGCAAACAGACACGCAAAGCTCATGCTTCTCTTACCAAACCAATCACTTCAGGTCATGTCCAATCCGGCTAATCCGAGAAGCACGCGGAGACATTACCTGACATGAAAAGGCTCTGGGCAAATGCAAGTTGTTGTGTGTTGTCGCTACCACTGTGAAATTGTAAAATTTAGCCATTTATGCCTAGATGTAACTTCTATACTATTAACCCAATTAAACATAAAAAACAAGTCCTGAGAAATGCAGACACTGCACAATGCCAGTCGCATACTTATCTGAGTATTTCACGGGGCAGAAAACAGTAACTCCAGCAAACCTTGACATTGTCTAAACTAGACACCATCTGGAGATAAGCTTGTTTTTAACATTTCACTTTGTTAGAGAGACATGGATTGAGTGATGTCACCATTCGAATAGTTGTTGGAACCATGTGATTGATAATACTTTTGTAACTGCCTTTGTGTGTACTGCAAACCCCTGCCTTTTGGGGAATAAAAAGGCTGCATTAACTGACCACCAGCAGCTCATTCTTTTGACTGTCAGGTGCTCTACTTGGAGACTGTTGACTTCTGAGAATCAGCTCTTGCTATAGCAAATAAACTTTACATTTTCTTATCCACGGAGTATGGTCTGTTTGTAAGACAACGGTTCTGGGAACGAACAAAAAATTACAACTTCACACCACCGTCAGCAGTGATTCTTCTGATTACTTTTGAGTTGAACCTAATAAAACACACCTGTCAGGCTCTTTGCTTCGCTTTACAACTCTTTGTTGCTGTACTGAAAGTAAAGAGTAAAGAATGAATATTTATTTCCTAACAACCGAGGAAAAATATTTTTTTAGGAACATTTGGCATAAAACAATATACACAGCCACTACACTTTACAGTAAAGCTGTGAAGCGCTTTGAGATGTTTCAACAACATGATAAAGCGCTGTATCATTTGTAAGGATGATTAGGATTACTTTGAAGATGTGTAGTAACTGGATCTCATGGGCTAAGTTAAAGGCACCCAAAATCAGCTAAATGCTGATAACTTTCACTTTCGGTACTAATTTTTACCCGAGGAAGGCATTTGCCTGGAAGGGTTTAACATATGTCACTATTTGGAACTTATAGACCATTTTATATTCTTTTCAAATGTCATGTTGACATTTTTGGACAAGTGTTTTCTCGCAGCAATTCACATATATTATAGTAATTACACAATGTCCTGAGAACACCCAACCTTGTGCCAATCATAAAATATCCCTACACCTCACTTTAATTCCATGGTTGGGTGGAATGGGCGCTACTATCAATAATTGCGGCAGTGAGCGGGAAACACTCTGCAAACACAAATAAATGTTATCTACATTGATCACACTTCAAAGATAGCCTTTGTTCCACACTGCATCTGATGTCCAGGCAGTACTTTAGATTACAGATAGTCAAAAAATAAACGTGAAAAATGTTTGTGGTGTATAGTATCAGAATAAATCCCCAGTCTTAAATTACTTGCAGATCTTAGCTTCTGATACATGATGGGAAGGTCAGATATAAGGGCTTACTTGCTCATGATCTGCTTACCCAAATCTAGGTCCTGTCGACATAAAATGGCACGAATGTCAAACCTCATGTTGGCAAGATATGAATGATTTAAATACTGTCTACAGTATCTTGTGTGTCTGCTGGCAATCTCGGTGGTCTGGGTCCTGAGCTGGATCCAGCAGTATTCCTGCACACTGTTGATGCCAGCACAGCCAGGCTGGATAACGTGGGCAGGACTTGCAAGGACAGACAAGCCAATGGGGGCAGAGATTATTCCTACTCAGCTCCAATTAATCCTACAAACCCAAGTCCAAAAGGGTAGCTGGATAAGCAGCAGAAAAACTTGCCAAACAGCGTTGCCGACAGCAAGCTGTACGGTTTTAGTTGCTTAGGCTACAGCAGTATTCCAATCCACACTCTGGGCTCTCCAAGCCTTCCTTTTTACCAACTAATACGATAATTATTGTGAATACATTCTGGAATTAGGTAAGCAGGGTGTATCATTCCAGGAATAGTGCACACATTCCATTCCAATAAATATCTCTGGAATTTCCATGCTTAAGTGGGATATGGAATTATCAGTTGGGATATTCTTAATCTAGGTAGCAAAATATTTTGCTACAATGTGTTTCCGCATCTGTCTAGATGCCCGGCCGACACAATAAATCCCCCCGATTTGGCTACAAATACACGGGCACATCACACTACAGAAAATCCTGTAAAGTGCTTGGAAATATCTCGATTATGTGATGAGGCATATCATTTATAATAATGATCCTTGCATTTGATATCGCGCCTAATCACATTGTTGAGATGTTTCAAATCTCAATATTTGTGGGCGAAACTCGGCAGCTAATTGCACACAACAGTGTCCAAATATACTGTAAAAGGGAACTGACTGTGTATTTTGTGAATTGACTGCAATTTTCAAAGAGTGTGGGAGAGATTCTAAATGCATAAGTAATTACTATGCTGGTATTAGGCCAAGTCACTTTTCCCCATCATCCACTCCGAGCGGAATGACCAAGACCCATAGACCCATGTATTTCAAATAGGCTACGGACTGCTGACTACATAGTTGAAAGCCATTCGACACCCCCATCCTACATTATGCTCTGAATCGCTGAGTAAAGTAGCAACAGTTGCATGGCTCTCACTCCCGCTGTCCGATCATTGTCACCATTTGAAAAGAGAAGGGAGTTTCTCCCGGTGACCTGGCCAACAAACCCCCTCTGCCCACCTAGGTAGCAAAAGCAGTCCTATAACTTACAGGTTATCACACTCACATTACAAGCGTGAGACCTGTATTCCAATCGAGGCAGGTCAGGGTGAAACAACAACAACTTTGATTTTTATAGCGCCCTCCATGCCGGACGGCGTCTCAGAGCGCTTCACAATAGCGGATCCCAGGACTGAGCCAGGAGCAGGGATAGAAAGGTGACCAAAGGCGCGGTCGAAGAGAAACGTCTTCAGCTGGGACTTGAAACTGAGAAAATTCCAGAATTCCAGAGCCTCGGGGCGTAGTGGCTGAAGGCCCGGCCGCCGAGGGTGGAGCAGAGGATTTGGGGGACATGGAGGAGGCCAAACCCGGTGGAGCTGGTTTGAGGAGAGAGGTCAGAGAGGTAGTGGGGTGCAGAGGAGTGAAGGGATTTGCAAACAAGGGTGAGGATCTTGAAGTCGATCCTCTCGGGGATAGGGAGCCAGTGAAGTCTGGCAAGCGCTGGAGTAATGGGGGAGCGAAGTTTCCTTGGGCAAGTTTTCTGACATCACATACCTAATAATAATCCCTCCAAAACAGAACAATAAATTGGTCATTTTAATCCACGACTGTTTGTGGGACGCTGCTGTGCGCAATTGGCTGCCGCGTTTCGCCCACAAATATACGGTCAATTCACTTTGCAGAATATTCTGTGAAGCGTTTTGAGAAGCCTGGAAGATGTGAAAAGCGCTGCATCAAATGCAAGGATTATTATCATAAGCTGGGTGGTCCACGGCTGGCTGTTTGGTGGGACTTTGCCACTCAAATTGGCTGCCGCGTTCGATCTGCGAGATAGGCTCTTTACAGAACACGCTCTGCAGCGAGACGCCTTGTCAGAATTGCAGGGTACGCTCTCAACTGCCAAGTAATGGCTTCTTTAAGAATAGGTGACATTGGCTGGCTGGCTGGCTGGCTTTCTGACGCGAGTGAGTGGAGGGAGCGAGGGTGGCAAGTGGAGACCAGCGAGAAAGTAGGGGGGGGCAAAACACTCGTGTGCGTCTGCGCAGTCGGTGGCACCGTGCCCGGGCTCAGTGCGCACGCGCAGGTTCGGCAGCCAACGGTCGGCGCTGGCGAATGTCCACTCGAGGCAGTCTCACCTTCAGCCGCCGCCGAGGCCACGTCTCCTCAGCAGCCACAGCGACAGCAATACAACCGCACTGGCCGCCGACATGAGCTCCGCGTCCGACACCAGCCTGACGGAAGAGATCCGTCTGAAGCGAGGCAAGCGAGGTAACAGTCCGCCGGGGGCCCCGGATAGGGTGGGAGAGGGTGGAGGCCGGTGGGGGTGGGGTGGAGCGTGGTTCCGGTCACCGCCTCCTTATCCTCCCCTTCACCCTTTATGAACCAGCTGTGAGGCTTGGGGGTGGCAGAGGGAGGGGGCAGAGAGAGCGGGGGGGGAGGTAGGTGAAGTGTGGGCAGAGAGGATGGTGGGTGAGTGATTGTGGGGGCGGAGCGAATGAGAAGGAGTGGGGGGTGGTGAGCAAGTGGTAGGGGTGAGCGTGAGTGAGGGGTGTGTGAGTGAGTAGGGGGTTTGAGCGAGTGGGAGTTGTGAGTGAGTAAGTGAATGAGTAGGGTTTGAGCGAGTTGGTGGGGTGAGTGAGTGGGAGAGATGTGTGAGTGGGGGGTGTGAGTGAGTAAGAAAGTGGGGGGTGTGAGCGAGTGAGTATGGGTGTGAGTGAATGGGGGTTGTGAGCGAATGAGTGGGGGGGGTGAGTGAGCGAATGAGTGAGGGGGTGAGCGAGTGAACAAGTGAATGAATGGGGGTGAGCAAGTGAGTGGGGGGTTAGCGAGTGAGTAGGTGTGGGAGTGAGTGAGTGGGATGGTGAGCCAGTGAGTGGGGGGATGAGCGAATGAGTGGGGAGTGTGAGCGAATGAGTGAGGAGTGTGAGTGAATGAGTGGGAGGGTGTGAGCGAAGGAGTGGGGGGATGAGTGAGTGAATGAGTGGGAGTGATCGAGCGAGTGGGGGGGTTAGGGAGTGAGTAGGTGTGGGAGTGAGTGAATGCAGTGGTGAGGTTGTGAGTGGGGGGATGAACGAGTGAGTGGGGGGTTAGCGAGTGAGTGAGTGGGTGGGGGGATGATTGAGTGGGGGATGAGTGAATGGGGGGATAAGCGAGTGAATGAGTGGGAGTGATCAAGTGAATGGGGGGTTAGGGAATGAGTAGGTGTGGGAGTGAATGAATGCAGTGGTGAGGCTGTGAGTGGGGGGATGAGTGAGTGAGTGGGGGGTTAGCGAGTCGGTGGGGAGGGTGGGTAAGAGAGAGAGAGAGGAGCGAAGGGAGAGAGGAAGAGGAGAAGAGAGATTGTCTCATCGTGTTAAAAAAGATTAACTTCCTTACGTACTGTGTCCACAGGCTGGAAACAGGTTTCGGTTATTTTTTGTGCTTTCCCACTTTTTCCAGCCCAACTTTTTCCGGCCCAATTTTTTTAAAAAAAGTGTTGATTGAGTTGAACTTTTCTTGGCAAGGAAGCTCTCTTTTCTCTGTATCTTTTATGTGTGTGTGTTTATATATACACAGTATATAAATATATATATACACAGTATCTCTATATATATATACACAGTGTATATATATATATATACAGTATATATATATATACGCAGTATATGGAGACACATACACCTGGTGTTGTTAGGAAGAGGACAAGAAGAGAGGTTCAAACCGTTTTGGACCAGAGTAAAACATCACAGAATATGTGATATATGTATCCACTTTAAAATGACAGGGACAAATCACCAATTTGTCTAAAACCGTTTTAGGCAAAAGATCTGGGAATTTACATGTTAAATCCCCCCCCCGGCATATATACACATACTGTACTGTATTGTTTTATGTAAAGGTTTAAAAAAAAGCTACTGACTGATGTTTTTAATTGAAATTCAGAGGAGGCATGCTGGGTAGTACAGTGTATGGAAAATTCAAGAACAATAAAAATAATAAGCCTTGCTTTTAATGTAGGGCCTTATCTCGTGCCTTGGGGACATTCTCCCGATGTGAAAGGCACTATACAAATGTAATTTGTTTTTGTTGTTATTGTCTTGTTAAAATCTCCCAGAGGACTTTGCTAATGCAAAACTGCCTCCTTATAAATTGTACAAAATTATACTGAGTGTGCATTGTGTTTTAAAAATCAGTGTTTAGGACATTGCGTCTTTTTCTGGGATGTTGCTGTACGCAATTGGCTGCTGCGTTTCGCCCACAAACATATGCAGTACAGTCAATTCACTTTATAGTATATTCTGTGAAGTGCTTTGAGGTGTATTGAAGACGCGATAAGGCACTATATCAAATGCAAAGATTATTATTATTTATACTTCTAAAAGCAAAATTATATTGCTTCTAAAGCTTAGCTTGGTTTATACTTTACCCGTTGTCACAGAGGTTGGAGGCTCTTCATAAATTGCATGGATTTTGGAGCTCTGAAATCACAAGATGATTTTGAAATGATGAAGCATACAGGTACCCCACCCCAACCGCGTTGTTTTCTATGGCTAATTTCACTTATCCATGGTTGGCTCGTTGCGACAACCCTTCCTAACCACAGCAATGGGTTTTGCTTATCCATGGGTTTTAACACTAACAATAGCATTTGGCGCTAGGACCCAGTTGCATCAACCAGCCACGATGTCACTTTGCGCTAGCGTTTGGCGCTAAGACCCAGTTGCGATGTTGCAATCAACCACCGACAATGTCGCTTCTCTCTTAGGATTAAGGTAAATAACGTGAATTTATTGTCGTTTCTCCTCATCCACTCCCCTCCATGACATCCACCACACCACCTTCGCCGCATCCCCCCCGCTCCGTGTCACCCACTATACCACCTTCTCCGCATCCCCCTCCCCCCCTCCGTGTCACCCACCACACCACCTTCTCTGTTGATTCTCTCTCTCGCTCTCTCTCTTTCAGCGCCTTGGGATGTCCTCCCGACGTGAAAGGCGCTCTATAAATGTAAATTGTTGTTGATTGTTGTTGTGTGTAGATCAGTCAGTTAGTTAGACAGCCTCGCAGATTGTTGCAGATCCTGGCAGCCAATGCTCCCAAACTTACTCCCCTATCCCCATGTTTCCCATAGGGCCCTGCATTTTCCAACCACGACAAAGCAAGCTTACCTCCCGTATTCCCATGTTTCCCATAGGGCCCTGCAATTTCCAACAGCGGTTTTACTAACCACAGAGGTTTTCAGGACCGTATCCTCCGCAGTTGGGGAGGGGTAGCTGTACCTTGAAAGTTTTTTTGGGGCAATCCATTGGGCTACTTGAACTTTTAATGGACTTGGAATTAAATTGTATTGCTGTGATAATATTGCAGTGGTGTAAATAATAGTGCTGCAACTACATCTTGAAGTAATTATCAATGATTTATTTTGTTCGACCAGCGTTATGAAAGACACCAGTAAATGTTGCATTTAACTTTTAGGAATGCACTTCCCCTTCAATACCTTTGGGGACCTTGGAAAAAATGGACACAGGTATCCCCCGATTTACGACGTTTCTATTTACACGGTTTCGATTTAACAAACGTAATTTTTTAATAACTTTTTATCGATATACGACATGTTGTTTCATTTTAACGACAAAAAAAAAGCGCACCTTTTTTGCACATGTGCAGTACTGTATATAGTGTATTTCGCGGTAAAATCGCAGTCGTGTACTGTATCCAAGTGTTTGAACTGGCCAATAGAATGTTGCTACGTTAGTGGTTCCCAACATTTTTTTTGCTGCGACCCAAATTAGCCTCCCACCTGTAGAGAGCAATATTGCGATTGACACTCAGCTCAGCCAAAACATTATCTCTATTTGTTTTGTGGACTCAGCTATTTTGTAAGTACGTTCTTTATACAAATTGGTCGGCGGTGTCCCATTTTAGTGTTTTAAAAGCCAGCTTCTTTTGAAGCGATATCGTGCAATTTCGAGTGATTTACAGCCTCTACCGCATTTCACAATGTCAGAAAAGAGACTGGTAAGTGAAATGAGCAGCAGTAATACTGCTAGCGGTAAGAAACCCCGCAAAGGCATTACTTTAGATACTAAATCTTGCCTATGTGTGTTACTTTTGTGTGTTATTTTGTGTGTTTTGTGTTATTTTAGTTGGTTTAAGATCCAAAAATTTTGTCAAAAGAACACATCTTGGGTTATATAATGGGAAACCGCGTTCTGATTTACGACATTTCGATTTGCATTACGTTTTTCAGGAACGTAACCCTGTCGTAAATCGGGGGATACCTGTACTTAATATACATGCAACTATGCAGGCCTGCTGTAGTTGACTGTGTTCTAAGTACAGTACTGTATGATTTAATCCACAGGCCTTAATGGGCCTGCCAGAGTGGTGACAATAGTGAATGGATTTTTACTGGATAATCACAGATGAGATGAAATATTTAATAATTTGCAGAAAAAGTGATTTGTTGATTTGCAAAGCATATAATTGTACCAAATGTTATTTCATGTGGTATTAACAGATAAATTCCTGTGAAGAAATTAAAATACCACATTATACCACATTTACAATGTGATGATTACACCAGAGCCATATTCTTTTGAAATGGTATGACGTTTGTTTGTCGCTGAAACGGCTTAATAAAGAGAATTGCTTGTACCTGTATATCTTGTTAGTACATTGGTCCATGCAGACTGTCTGTCTATAGTTACCTAATATTGTATTAAAAGTCAGAATTTACACTCGGTCCTGACGAGACACGATCTTGGAAGTACCAGGATTAAGTTATTAATTTCTCTTCAAGTGAATTACTGTAGTGTAACCAGAATAATGTTTGGGAACGTTTAGTTCATAGATTAATCATAGAATTTTACGGCACAAAAGGAGGCCATTCGGCCCATCTAGTCTGTGTCGGCTCTTTGAAAAGAGCAACTCAATGCCACTGCCCCGCTCTCTCCCTATAACCTAACAGACCTGTTCTCCCTAAATCTAAACCTGTTCTCCCTAGTTAATGCCAATACAACACTATAGCTTGAAATGCCAAGGATGACAGGTTAAGCTTGTTAAGCATGTTGGTGGAATCTTGTAGCTTAGTGGTTAGAGCATTCGCCTAACAAGCGTGAGACCCATGTTCGAATCCAGGCGGGTCAGGTGAAACCTTGGGCAAGTTTCCTTACATCACACGCCTAATAATAATCCCTCCAAAACGCAAACAATAATAAATTGGTCATTCCATGACTGTCTGTGGAACACTGTTTTTTGTGCGCAATTGGCTGCCGTGTTTTACCCCTCCAAAAAAATACAGTTAATTAATTTTGCAGTATATTCAGTGAAGCACTTTGAGACATCTAGAAGACGTGAAAAGCGCTATATCAAATTCAAGGATTATTATTATTATGTTCTTGATTCAAATATCTGTTATTTGTTTTTTAATGCCATTTACTGTGTTTGGACGTTGCGTCAATTATTTACTTTACTACAAATAGAAAATAGATTTAGCTTTAACAGTTATTAAGATGAAATTTTGTAGGGATTAGATCAATGGTGCAGTGGTTTTGCAGAGGCTACATTATGTAAAATACTGCAGCTGTAAGTGGGTTGTAGCTATCATAACAAGTACCTTAGTTTAATTGATAATTTAGTGATCTATCTGTTTCATATATACCAATATATTAAGAGTGCACAGTGCAGTACTGTATGCAAGATTTGGTTGAATTCGCCTTGGGACATCCTCCCGATGTGAAAGGCACTATACAAATGTAATGTTGTTGAAACACTTTGAATTCTGTGCATTTTAAAGTGGGTTCTGTCTAGATACTCCACAACTCCTGAAGACACCTCAACAACAAGAGTTATTGCAATGTAGAGTGCCCTACCAAGTATTCAGCCGAATATCTGGCACGCGCTTTAACCGGCATTGGCCAGGTCCCAAGGGTACCGGATAAACAGGCTTTTACTGTATTTGGCTAGCATCCAGATACCTTAACTTTCCTGCTTACTAAAATCTTAATTTAATTATTTTCCTCTAGGGCTAGGATTCAATATTGTCGGAGGGACTGATCACCAGTACAACTACAATGATAGTGCAATTTACGTAAGCAAAATTCAAGAAGATGGACCTGCAGATGCCGACGGACGTTTAAAAGAAGGAGACCAAATCTTAGCAGTAAGACATTCAATATGCTATTTTAAATTGACCAGCATGTGACTCAGAAATATTTCTTTACTCCATGGCCATGCTTCAGTGTGATAGATATACTTTTGGGCTATGTCTTGGAAAACAAGGCGGAGGTGGGGTGGGGGGACGGAAAATCCATTAACACAGTAAATTGTGAAAAAAATGTAAGGGGATGTACAAAAAGGCAAAATTGTGCATGCTTAGTTTAAACTAACTCCTATTTCTTGCTTTCTTTTCACTTCTCCCTTCACCTATAAGATTATGCACCAAACTTCTATGCATTTTAGTCTTTGCAAAATCTGATTCTTTTGAGACAAACTTTTTTTGTATGTTTTTTTTAAAAAAAGACTTGTTTTCTGTGCAATGCATGTAATGTTAATGTTCAACATCTTAGATGTATCTTGTACCCCTTCACTTTCCTTGTATGATTGGGTTATTCCATGGTACATGCAAGACCTTGTTGAGAAAGGAAAAATTATACCATTATTTTGTCGTCTGGTTAGCTGCTGAGAAAGACTTCACTCTTTGAGGTTAGCACTATTTGGAATAAATTATAGAGGAATTTCCTTTACATGCTGATATGAAGCTTCACATTATTGAACTACAGTAAAAGCCCGTTTATCCGTGACCCGATCAACCGTAACTTCCATAAAACCGGCACCTCAAAAAAAAAGGTCCCCATTTGATTAATCGGGTCTTGTCCAGCACAATCGCATTTTTTTCTCTCTCTCAGTATTTTGGTATGCTGCTACTAGGGTCTGAAGGTGGTGCTGCTGCTTTTTTCCCTGACAACGAGTACAATACGATTACTTTTGAATGCTGCGGTAGGGTGGGAGAAAGAGGGGGCAGGAGAGAGAGTTGGTGGAGAGAGAGGGTGGGAATTTAGATGGAAAATGAGAGGAGTGGAAGGGGGTTCGGTTTGGAGCCATTGAGATGCCAGACTGGCTGAGTGTGTGTGAAAGAGAGCGAGGGAAGGAGGGAGAGAAAGAAAAAACCCTTTGATTGTGTGTTGTGTTGATAGAATGTAGTGTCCGGCGATATATCGATCTTTCGGTTATATCGGTATAATTTTTTATATCAATATGCCGATATTGGAAATCCAAATATATTGGTATATCGAAAAATTCTGTAAAAACAAATTGGTATATCAGTATATCGTGTCCGGCGATATATCGGTTATATCGGTATAAAGCAAACTTTTTCAAATTACCTTGTCGCCAGCATTGCAAACCTCCTGGGTCTAGAGCACAGAATGCGCACGCACATCGGAATGCGCGTGCACCTCCGAATCCGCGCGCATACACAGGATAAAAAAAAGTCGGTAACGATATATCGGTATATATCAATATGAGCCAACCATTATATCGATATCGGAAAATTTCCATATCGACGGACCCTAATAGACTGTAATCGATGTTTATTGCTTTATTGGTAAGAATCCATACAATATTCTGTTATTATTTAGTCTATTATTAATATGGTATGTTTAAAAATATATATATTTTTTTTAATTGAATTTTTTTTGGGTGGGGGGTGGGGTGTTGGGTTTTCGGTCAAATATCTGGCACGAGCTTTAACCAGCATTGGCCAAGATGAATGGGCTTTTAATGTATTTAGCTTGAGTTGTAAAAATCTAAAGAATTTAAATGCTTTGCTCTCAGTAGTTAGAGTGAAGAATAATTAAATAATGGCTTTAGTGTTATAAGTTGCAAAAGGGGAATTTGCAACAAATGTTGGTGTTATTATTGGCACAAACCTTAAACTTTAACTGGCTACTTATCAAATGTAACTATTGTGTTTGTTCACAATGTTTAATGTGAAACTTTTTGTGAATGAAATAGATCAATGGACGAGTGCTCCGCAATATGACTCACCTGGAAGTTGTGGAAGTATTTCGTAATTCTGGGGATGAGGCGGTGTTACAGGTTGTAAAAAAGGTAAGCGAATGTAAAAAAAGGTAAAGTCGGGCATGCCTAGCGTAAGCTAAATCCTATTTCTTGTTTTCTTTTTGCTTCTCCCGTCCCCTGTAATATAATACACCAAACCACTACGAATTTTAGTCTTGGAAATTCTTTAGAACAGGCCGCTTTGCCAAAACAACCTTTGTCATTGCATGGGTATCTTTGCTACCCTTGCTATGGTTACTCTGCTCCAGTCGAGGCATTTAAGTCTTTTGGATTGTACTCATTTGGGCCAAATGTTTTCCTTTCTTCTGATTCAAAACTGTCCTGAAGAATTGGAATTTCTAGGTTTTGCTCATCTCCAAAAGTGGCAGCTTACTCGTACCAAACATTTGCTCTCAGAAAAGGGATTTATTCTGCTCATATTCTTAACATGCTGGGAGCGGGAAATCAGCTTGAGGAAGCTTGAGAAATTTTAACTGTGTTTTGAAAATTGGAAATGCTGCTAGTACCTCGGCTATATTGTAATGTTTATTTTCCTGTTATTTTATCTTTCAGATAAGCGATAAGAATAATCAAAGCAACGGGCCTACTATATCACCTCTAGTTTTGACGGCACTGGTTGTAGTGGTGGCAATATTTGGATATGTGAAATATCATCATAGGTCGTGAGAAAGCCAGTGCCCATATTGTTCACATGGACCTACAGATCGAACATAAATTGCTGCTCCTTGTTTGTGTGCATTAACCCTGAGGTTCGTCAGTCACCACAGGATTTTAAAGGGATGCGCACTTTCACAGATGGTCTAAAATTTCGGCATGATATTTTAATGCTGCAAAATTCAGATTATAAATTGTACCAGAGTACAGCTTTTTCCTTGATTGCCATAATTTTGGTTTTAAGAAGATGGTGAAGGTCTTCTGCTATAATTAAAGGATGCAAATAAGAATGATGGTGCAATTTATACACTGAATTTTACAGGACACGTTCTTGGAGTCTCCATGCTTAGGAGATGAAGCTAAGATTCCATGAGATGCAAGCATTAAAAAAATTGAGGTTAGGTCCTGAACCAGAGATGGTTTGAGACTTGAATCTGTATCCTAGTGTAAGTCAGCACCTTCAGGAGAAGAGAGAAGTAAAGGTACAACATTTCTTTGACATTTTACCAGATTTCAGGGTAGTGAGGTTATGTTGGAGTTAGATCCCAGGTTAAACCTGATCTGTATTGAGTTGGCAATCTACCATGGCTTGGATGGTAACAACAACAACAAAATTACACTTGTATAGCGCCTTTCACATCAGGAGGACATCCCACCCAGCTATCATTGGCCTCAAAACCATTGCTCTGATGCAGGGAGAAATCAGACTGGATGCCTTTTAATTATTACCCAATGACTTGTGGAAAGGTCCTTTCTATGAATGTGTGCTGGCTTGGGCTCAACTTCAATGTTCTTCCTATCACGGGAGACCAACCAATCAATCTGCTGATGCTCATTATGAAGGATCACGACTGGAGAAACTGTTAGAAGCCTTGGACCTAGCACAAGTCAGCACCTTCAGAAGAATTAAGGAGCTGTAAAATAAGTCTTAAACATTTCTTTAACATTTGGCCAGAATTTAGTGAAGTATCTTTATGCTACAGGAATTATGTTATGGCAGTTTATACTCTTGTTTCCCAGATGCTACCCATTTCTGTAATTGGACTATGTTTCAGAAATGCATTAGAAAATATAATGCCTGCACTTTTTCAATGTTGTGATAAGCCCACTTTCACAAAATATAGGTCATTAAAATGTTGTAAAAGTTAATTTCAAATCACAATAGCAGCTGTTGTCTCCTTTTCACCAGTTAGCAATACAGTGCAACCCTGGTTTAATACCCCGCCTGGTATAGTCTCAATTATAATGCAGTCTGCATTAACTAGAAGTGTCGTACACCCAGCTTTCATCGCTCACAAACTCGCTTGGTGTATTAATAAATGACCAACTTACTGCAGGAAGTTGAAATGACATCCTGCACGCTATGTATGAATGACATTTTGGGGGGTCATCTACGTATCTGACATCTGCAGAAAGCCATCACCATGCTTAAAGAGTATTCAAGCCAGACTTGAGAGCTCTACATATGTGCAGCCACCTGGGCACAGCAATGTCTGAGTGTTTGGAATGGAATACATCTTGCTTTCCAAATTCCAAAGAATCTTAGCAGGTTGGCAAGAGCCAAGGGTTGGGGACCCCAAATGTGCTACCCATTTTATGTGCTGCTCTTAAAATATAGTATGTAAGAAATTAGACCCAGAGTACCATACTGTAACCAGGTTGCCCTGTACTGTACTTAGTCGTTTTTTTAATGTAAATCTATGAAAAGATATTGCTGAGACAATCATACAGATTTTACAGATGTCACCTTATTAATTAAGAGCATCAAAGTTGCAATGTTTAAGGTTGCATTTCAGTGCCATAGTTTAGAACGCTAAAGAGTTGATCAGGTTTAAATGTATTTACACATCAATGCAACATATCGCATCTAAGACATTCAGTTTGATAAATATATTATATTCAGGTTAACTGACCAAATTAAATGTCTTGCTGTTGAATACCACATTCCTGACAAATGACTGCAGTGACTTCACAAACTCAGAGGTGTTCAGTTTTAGGAATGCAACCAGGAATTTAATAGTCCTTGTTTTACTTTCAGTAACTCGCTTCATGAAAGACAATAACAACAACAACAAAATTACATTTGTGTAGCACCTTCCTCATCCTGCCATTGGTGGCCGGGCTTTCAGCCTCTCTGCTCACACACTCTGGAACTCCATCCAACAGTTGCTTCGCCTCGGTTTCTCCCATGCCTCATTCAAGGCTGGTCTCAAAGCCCTCATTTTCGATTGTGCCTTCTGCCGCACTCCCAACCCCCTCCCCTGTGCTTGGGTCCCAACCCTGACTGTTCAGCGCCTTGGGATGTCCTCCTGACGTGTAAGGAGCTCTATAAATGTAATTTTGTTGTCGTTGTTGTTGCATCTTGGAAGGACATCCCAAAACGCTGGACAGTCAGTGTTTTGAACCTGACAATTGTTAAAACTGCAAATCCTTTAAATTGTTATTGCAAATTGAACAAAACGAGCGAGTATGAAATCACTCCAGTTACACTCAGGTTAATTCTCAAGTATCTTACTCTGAGTTGCTGAACATCAATGCCAGACAAATTTTTGAGGATTGAAAACTTGACACTGTATAGACAGCATTGGGTTTGTCCTTTTTAAAAACAGTTTTTAAATCCTCCATACCTAGATATATGTTATTTAAATATTCCTGCTTTTAGAGTTTGCATTCTTATTTGCAAAGCTGGCTGAGGAGGGGTTGGGTGGGGAAGGGGGAGTGGGGGAGGACAAGGGCAAACAGACAGACCAGCAAGCAGGGAGGACATTTGACAAATGCTGTTTCATATAACTACTAATGATCCCTCAAAATTAATAATATATTGGTCATTTCAATCCACGACTGTGGGACACTACTGTGTGCAATTGGCTGCAGGGTTTCGCCCATATATATACAGCTAATTCACTTCACAGTGTAATTTGTGAAGCGCTTTGAGACATCTACAAGATGTAAAGAAAAGTTATATCAAATGCAAGAATTATTGTTGTTATTACTGATTTGTCATTTTCATCAGATTTGTGCTTACATAGCAGAAAGATGTTGCATTTTCCACTTATTTAAGAATTTGAAAAAATAAGGGGAAGGTGGTTGCAATAAGACAGGTGGTCAAAAGCGTTCCACTCCATTTCTTCCACCTCTGCGCCTCATACCTCTGGGATTCCCATAATGCTTGGAAATCTTATCTTGGTTTGGATACTCTTAAGCAAGGTGATGGGTTTCTGCACGTGTCAAAACACCCTGCTGACCCCCTAAAAACTATATTTTCTTCATAAAGCTCCACTTCAGACACTAGTTAGTAGTTGTGTTTACAAAATTCTGATTTATCCCATCCCCACTATATAAATAAATATAGGATTGGTGATGCAGTGCAACGCATTGGCATCTCAACTCCCTTGGCTGCTGAAATACTGTACATTTCATTTTAAATTTGCAATACTTTAATTGCCAATTCGACTCGTGCCTCTAGTTAGCGAGTCCTGAAATGGTGTAGATGTTCTTGAAGCAACATCTGGGTCCTACTGACCTGCTTTTCTAGCTGGAGTAGAAATATATTTGTCATTAACAAGGGAAATAGGTGAGGAGGGGTAGAGTGTTCACCAAACCATTTCAGGAATTGTGAGCCAAAACGCGTCTTATACCTAAATACCTCTAGGCTGTGAAAGTGCATTTATTTTTTTCCTTTACAGGTAGACATTTTTCTGTTTGAAATGTACATTTGCATTGTACTTGATTATGAAACTAAAATATGTGTTGTTCGTATTCTACTGTTACATACCTGTCATACACAATATAACGGTAAATGAACTTTTTGGAGCAAAAGAGGGATGATTTCTCTGGCAATGCCCTTGCCTGAGTGGTGCAAGAAAACAAGTTGAGGTGTTTTGCCTTCTTGTGCGTGTCTCTGCTTGTAAAGTTGCCTACTGAGCTGACGCTGAGTACATTAAAGCATTAGCTCTGTGCCACTGTTGCCTCATCAAAACTTGACCAGCATCAGAAAACTTTGGATTGTGATAAATGATTCTCCAAAAGTAATTTAAAAAAAGCTCTAAAATACAGTTTTTACAAAAACGCTTGCAATGAAACTTTATTTTACCAAATATTTTAAGACAAGGAACATAGCAATACTCTATTGCTGCATTAGCACAGACCATGTGGATGTGGTAATAGAGCCAAATTTTGAGACCTCTGGAATTTATATGTACAGTGTAAGACAAATAAAATGTGCATTGATAACCTTCGTAATCTGAAAGTACGGTTGACCATATATAAAGAAAATAAGTTTTCGCTTTTAAGAACTGTTTAAGCTAACGTTGCACTTTGCTAGTGTACACACAGCTATGACGTCTGCATCATGCAATTGGTTTTCTGGAGTACAGGGTCTTAAGCACAAAATGGATGTTGGGATCTTTTTGTAGCAGTTAAATTTCAAACTGAGTGCACTCTTGAATTTTCTTCTTGTAGCTTGTGTTCCTGAATACAAAAGTTCTATGAGAACAATTGACCTTGCTCTAATTGAAGTACTTGCACAACTTCTAGCCCGAAACATTTATTTATCTCCCAGTGTGGAGATTTTGCAATCGAACACTACATTAGCAGCAACAAGCTGATATCGGCTCTTTCCGATTTATTTCACACCAACTATCTTGTTGTAGTAAATTTCGTTTATTTCCCCCCTCGTATCTCTCCATCACTACCCCCCTCCCCCCCAAGCTCCCACACACATTAACTTTCTTTAGTGCTTTGTGGGGAACCTCGAGCTATAGAGTCAATAAAGTATGACTTGAGTGAGGCGCTATAAGCTGTCAACTATAGGATCTTTATAAGATGTACAGTAATTTTAAACTGATGGTTTAAAACCAAGGTGCTTAGTCTCTTAATAGTTTCAAAGGAGGAGTCTTGTAGTGGTGCCTTGATTTTTTAAAAAATCATAGAAAATAAGCTTTTATTTTTAACTGCAGCTTCCCCGCCTCCCTCATCCCCCACCACCTCTCTTATTTACCTCCGTCCCGAGTTGTCATTAACTGATTCTTTTATTTGAGCTGGAAAGTTAACAAACTGAATTTACATTGCACATGAATGGCAAGTTTTGGTGCCACCAATGTAACTGTCATCTTGTATCTATTAACAGCAGAGAAAGATAATTATAAATGTCATTCTTTCTATTCATTTAATGTCACATTTAACATCAGTAACTTCATCTCGTCTGTTGCAACAACTGCCATTGTGAGGTCACTTGCTGTACTTGCAAATTTACATGTAAATAGCGCCTTTCTCGTTGTGCACTCACTTGTGCACAGCCATGATCAAATTCTACCAGGGTTTCTTGAGGAATGATGCCAAACTGTGTTTCAAGTCATTGTTTCTAACAAAAGTGCTTCAGAAATACTATCAACATATGTCTATTTTCTGTCGGTGCAGAGCTATTGCAACTGACCAGTCAAATCATGTGTAAAAATGACCATGGTTCATGCTTAGATGTGTGATTCAAGTGAGCATTTTTGCCATTTGGTCGTACATTTCAGGATTTTGTATCTGTTCAGCAGTAGTCGCACTGCGCTGTTATATTGTCAATGTCTAAAAATGGCTTTTGATGGTTTAACTGAGAACACCTTGTAATATTTGCAACCCCAGTAATGTTAATAATGATCATGTTTTAAAAGTCCAACTTGTATGGCTTTAAGCACCATCTTGATGTATGGGCAAATGTGGAGTTCTGCTACAAAGTCTATATGTATGTAGATGAAAAGAAGTTATAGTTGTTTAATTCTATAAGAAAATGCCTGAATTGGGCCAGAATGTAACTACAGTAATTATATTCATAAAAAGTGACTTGTCATATATTTAACTTTTAATGTCTCTGTGCCTCATTTTCTTGAATAGAGCATTTGATACAGTGCCTTATCAGTGTAAAGATTTTGGCTCCCTGTCCCAGGGAGGATCGATTTCAAGATCCTCACCCTTGCTTTCAAATCCCTCCACTCCTCTGCACTTCCCTACCTCTCCAACCTCCTCTCCTCAAACCAGCACCCATTACCTTCGCTCCACCGGGTCTGGTCTCCTTCTTATCCCACGTATCCTCCGCTCCACCATCGGCGGATGTGCCTTCAGCTCCGAGGCTCTGGAACTTGCTTCCTCACTTCCTTCGCCTCGCTCCCTCTCTTCCGAGTTTCAAGTCTCAGCTAAAGACCTTTCTCTTCGACCACACCTTAGGTCACCTTTCTACCCCTGGCTCAGTCCCGGGATCGGTTATGGTGAAGCTTTCTGAGACGCCGGCGTGGAGGGCGCTATATAAATCAAAGTTGTTAATCAGGTGGATGTCCCAAAGTGCTTGATTGGAGGATAGGAACAGGAGAAGGTCATTCAGCCCCTGGAGCCTGTTCTACAATTCTATTAGATCGTAGCTGCTTTGTATTTCGACTCCCTTTACCCACCTTTGCTCCATATTCTTTGATTTGCTCGCCTAACAAAAATGTTATCGACCTATCTTGAAAATTGGAATGGATCCAACATCCACGGCTGTTTAAGGGGAGAGTTTCAGATTTCCACCAACCTTTGGGTGATTTCACTCCTAATTTTACTCCTAAACAGCCAAGCTCTACTTATAAGCGTCACATTATTTCTGTAAAAATAGTTTCACAGGCAAACACGGCAGCCAATTTGCACACAGCAAGTCTAAACACAGATAGCCATCAAGTGAATGACCAATTTTATCTGGGGGATTGTTGGCCAGAAACCAAGAGTAAATCCCTTTTTGAAAAATTGTTATTGGATATGTAACAATCTCCCAAACAGACAGACAGTGCCTCAATTCAATGGCTCATCCGAAGGTCAGCACCAATATGGGTCTCCAGAGGGAAAATTGCTCATCACACCCCTGATGCTGGTCTCTTATATTTTGGAAAGTATTATTTTGAGTTTATATTCATAATTACTGATGCAATTTCAATTAGGCAGGAAGATGCTTTACGAGATATTCCACAAGCCACGATGGAATATTTTAGAACTTTCTCGTGCAGTGGCGGGTACTTGGTTGTGTAAAATTGGGTGACCATGTTGTTTGAGCAATTAACATGGCAGATGGTACAGCCATTTAAAGGAAAGGCTGACTAAACCTGCTTGGTGTGTTATCAGCCTTGGTCCAAAGCAGCCAACACAAGCAGTTTTTGTTCAGAGCCAGCAGAGTTTGCTTGTAGCCTCAACAGTTGGGACTAGTGTGACATCTAGTGGTAATATTACATCACATGTTCTACTGAATATTTGTTACTGCAATATCAAACTTTATACAGTAATTGTCTCAGGTAATGTTTTCCGTGATGTTTAGCCACACCAGGGAGCTGAAACAGGTTGGTATATTCTATGTGCTGGTTCATTCACCTGGATTTAATATAAATTGGTCAAGTATGCTTAGACTTGTGCTTCTACCGCTCTTCCTAGTAACCCATACTCTCTGTAAAGCAATACGTTGGTTTCATTCGTAAGATTATGTTTTCACACACTGAGCCAGTGTTCTCCGGTCTTGCTGTCTTGCCCTCCCACAAAAAATCACCGATTATCTGGCACTTTGGTTTTCCAGAAGATGCCGGACAATCTAGGAAGTATACATCATGGCTTTGCAAACAGAGAAGTGGGTGAGTGAGTTGACATGCTGTATTAGTGTGCAAGGGTTCATTTTTGGAAATAATCATAATAAATTGGAAAAATATGTGCTTGAGGCTCATTGCAGAGAAACCAGTTAGATTCATGGTCTCTTCATTCATCTGTAAGCACTGAATTTCAATGTGTAATTGAATATACATGGAAAATAAAAGTTTAAAAATAAAATGCTCGTGTTTAAATGCTGTCTCATGATGGCATTTGCCCTTGTTTGTGCATTTATTGCACTTAGAGTTTACAATTATAATTTCTCAAAGCATTCCAACAATGACAAAAAGATGCTTTTCATTAAATGTTATTTTCCTGTTATGTGTAAAATGCCTCAAAATGACTCCTGATCCTGAAGAATCGCTTGTGAACATATTTGCATTGCAGGTTTCTAATTGTTGAATTTAATATAGCACAGGTTAGTAATAATACTTGCACTTCACAGATTATATACCAGAGTTAATGTTAATGTTAGTCCATTTTGTGGATGAAACACGGCAGTGACCCACAAACCATCTTGGATTGAATGACCAAATAATTTTTTTAATTTATTTTTTGAAGGGATTATTACCTCCAGAAAAGCGATCAGTTAATCACTGGAAACAACTGGATTCCTCAACAGAGGCACGCGGAGTAAGGAAACTTACATAACATTTTGTCCTGGCTGTGAATTGAACCCAGGTCCTCTCACTTGCGAGGCAAGTGTTCTAACCAATGCGCTACAGACCTCCACACGTGAGATGTCTCAAAGCACTTCACAGAATTTCTGTTGTGTATTGCCCCATCCTACTTAACCGATCTACTCTCCCCCTACACGCCCACCCGGACCCTCCGTTCAACAGGACTTGGCCTGCTCCAAGCCCCCCGCCCGAACCGCCCCACCATCGGAGGCCGGGCCTTCAGTTTCTCCGCTCCCACCTTATGGAATGCCATCCCTCAATCCCTCCGTTTTGTCTCTTCCCTTTCCTCTTTCAAGGCCGGTTTGAAGACTTTCCTCTTCGATCATGCCTTTTGTTCCACCCCGAACTCTTTTACCTCCCCTTCGTGTTTCACCCCTTCCCAAACACTCCCCTCCCAGCTCGGGTCACACGCCTCCTGTTCAGCGCCTTGGGACGTCCTCCCGACGTGAAAGGCGCTCTATAAATGTAAATTGTTGTTGTTGTTGTTGTATTGACTTTGTGTTTGTAGGCAAATACAGCAGCCAATTTGCAGGGTTAGAAATGCACACAGTCTTTGGAAAATTTATGCTACAAAAAACTGTTTTTGTAGTTTAACGCCATTAATCTCTGTGATGTGTTCAAAAGCAGAAATGTTTTGTGATTTGGATCTGGAATTACAGGTGAGGATGTTTGTCTTTTGAAAATATATATTTACTTATAAATATATTTGGTACAACAGAAATCCAAAACAGAGTACATCTTTTTCCCATTCTTCCTTTCTCCCGATACAACAGATGAGGACATTGATAGCTATTACAGTTCAGATGTCATGTCTAAGTGCATGTAAAGTAATACATGTACAATCTTCATCTCTAGTGAAGCCTTCTGATTTACTGTTACTTTGTGCTATGTTTTGATGGACGTGATGGATGTAACTATTATATACACTGGCAGAAAGCTTTAAAGGACAATATAATCCTATCGGGTGGCTGGCAGGCAGACAGGATAGACCACCAGCTACAGTGTTTAATGGCTGCTCTTTGAATAATTGGCAATATGTAGATTGGAGCACGCAGAGTGAAATGTGGTGCTTCAAACATCTTGAGGGATGGTGTGATGTGAAGGCTTTAAGGCTGCCGGTTTAATTGGAACACCCTTCCTGTAATAGTTATGTACAGGATCGATGCTTTTCTATTTTCAGACTTTGACATTGCTGTTATACAGGATATCCAGAAAGACCTCGCTCTTCACAACCATATTCACAAAATAAGCCTGAGCTGGATATTTGCTTACTTTGCCTATGTGACTCATTTTGGGTGTGAAGATTTCAATCCATGACTGTTTGTGGGAGACAGCTGGGCACAATTGGTTTCGCCAACAAATATACAATCAATTCACATTACGGTATATTCTGTGGAGCATTTTGAGACGTCTAGAAGATGTGAAAAGCGCTATATCAAATGGAAGGATTATTATTATAAGATTTTAAAGATGGAACCACCTCCAATTTGTTTTGCAAAACTTGAACCACTTTGAATTTGGTTCAGATATGAAGATTTCCATTTCTCTTTTGCAGCACAGATATCTTTTCCGGCACAGACTCGATGGGCCGAATGACCTCCTTTTGTGCCATAAGATTCCATGATTCTATGAGCCTCAAAGTCTTTTGTTAGCATATCCAAGTAGGGACAGTCTTGAGCCCCGTTGTGTAAGGGATACAGGATTTCCAATCTGTCTCGATTGTCGTTAAATCTTCACAGAAGATGTCTCAGGAGGGACCCTATGGGGGTGTAAGTATAAAATTTAAGAAAATTAACCCAGAACAATACTTTAAGATGGGCCATTTATGCTCAAAGTACCAAATGCAGCTTTTTCAAGATCAGTTCAGTTTGTGCTCAACAATCACCTTTACATACCTTATGTTGTAATAACAACAACAACTTCAATTTATATAGCGCCCTCCAGGCCGGACGGCGTCTCAGAGCGCTTCACAATAGCGGATCCCGGGACTGAACCAGGAGCAGAGGTAGAAAGGTGACCAAAGGCGCAGTCGAAGAGAAAGGTCTTCAGCTGGGACCTGAAACTGAGAAAAGAGGGGGCAAGACGAAGGTGGTGAGGGAGGGAATTCCAAACCCTTGGAGCATAGAGGCTGAAGGCAGGCTGCCGAGGGTGGAACGGAGGATTCGGGGACATGGAGGAGGCCAGACCCAGTGGAGCGAAGGCAATGGGAGCTGGTTTGAGGAATGAGGAGGTCAGAGAGGTAGGGGGGTGCAGAGGAGTGGAGGGATTTGAAAACAAGGGTGAGGATCTTGAAGTCGATAGGGAGCCAGTGAAGTCTGGCAAGTACTGGGGTAATGGGGGAGCGAAGTTTGGTGCGGGTGAGTATGCGGGCAGCAGAGTTTTGGATGAGTTGGATTTTATAGATTGTGGTGGAGGGGAGACTGGCGAGGTGGGGATTTGAATAGTCCAGCCGTGAGGTGACGAAGGTGTGGACCAGGGTTCCAGTGGCTTTTGGGGTGAGGTAATGCTGGAGACGGGCGATCCATTGGAGGTGGAAGAAGGAGGTGCTGGTGAGGGACCAGATGTGGGGGAGGAAGGACAGTTGGGGGTCGAACCTGACGCCTAGGTTGCGCACAGGTTCGGAGAGTTTCAGGAGGAGACCGGGAAGGTGAAGGAGATGAGAGCCATGTGAATGGAGACATTGACGTTAATAAGACCTTCTGCCCTAGACAAGAGTGAGATAGCTGCATCTTATTATTAATAATAATAATAATAATCCTTGCATTTGATATAGCGCTTTTCACATCTTATCAATGTCCCAAAGCGCTTCACAGAATATACTGTAAAGTGAATTGACTGTATATTTGTGGGCGAATCATGGCAGCCAATTGCACACAGAGGTGTCCCACAAACAGTCATGGATTGAAATAACCAATTTTATTATTGTGTTTTTTTGGACGGATTATTATTTGGCGTGTGGAGTAAGGAAACTTGCCCAAGGTTTCGCCCTGACATGCCTGGATTCGAACACAGGTCTTCCTAGCTTGGTCTCCCCAGCTTGCAAGACAAGTGCTCTAGCCACAGAAGCTCCATAGTTATTACCATAACTATAAAAGATAAAGCCCCATTAGTAGGCATCAGACTTCACAAATGTAACAGAATTTTTGTTGAATTACTTGGTTATTACCGAACATCATTAGATTTGTTTCATTTACTGAAACTGTCAATCTAAAATTGCTTTAAACGCTGTAAATTATACCTAAGGTGTGTTTAGAAATGCATTTTGTACATTTCTCCCATTTTGAAATAAAATATGCCTGGATTTTATCCTCTTTTTAAGTTAGGTTTTAGCAGAACGCAAATTCCTCAGGCCAACAGCTGGTCATTTTTTGATAACAATTCATGTGCAGAAAGATTCCTGTTAGATTAGTAGAAAATGAATGCGTAGCTCAACCACAAGACTGAAGTGGTTACAATGCCTAATTTAAGTAGAGGAGCTATTTCCAGTCTGTAACTCTCCTACCAGTCCCTTGGAGGCAGAAAAAGTGCATCCAAAGCAATTGTAACTGTATAATACCATAGATTCATATTACCGAGCAGGATTTATTTTGCATTTTCTATTTTAGGATATTCAATTTTCCATTTAGTGTGTAACATAGAGGACTAAACTCGATATCTGCCCACTGTTGCTATTCACATTTAAACATTAGAGATTTATTTTATTATTAACTTTTGAACCACAGACAAATTGGGAGCCTTTCGGTTTGCTGAACCACAAACGTGGTTTCTCTACATCGGACCTGTCACCTTATTTGTTTGCAACTATCTGTGCAATTGGTTGCTATCTGATTGAATGACAGAGAGGCCTGCAGGATTTAATAACAAGTCAAAGTCATGTACACTGCTTAACGTGTTTCTGAAACGTTATGTGTAATCAAAAGGGCGATTCCAATCCCTTAACGTTTTATCAAAAGCTAAAGGTATTCAATGTTGCCCTCTTTAATGCAGGCAACAGTTGTGGCCTGTCCTATTGAAAGATTTGGAGATGGAGTGATGCATTGTCCCCTTTTCTTACAGACAATCAGATTTCTGCTTTTTTCACTGCTGTGTTGGCCTACCAAGCGTCACTAACACTTTACAGTAATAATAATAATAAACCTTTCATTTGACATAGCGCCTTATCGCGTCTTCGAGACGTCTCAAAACTCGTTGCAGAATATACTGTAAAATGAATTGGCCGTGTATTTTGTGAGCAAAACGCGGCAGGTAATTGCCCACAGCAATGTCTCACAAACAGTCATGGTTTGAGTAATCCTCAAACCATGACTGTTTGAGATATTTGCCAGTGTAATGAGATACTATAACATCCAAATATTAATGTTTCTTATTTTTCTTACATACATAATCAACTTCAGATTTCCTTTTAATCATTCTGAGACACTACCCCAGGTGAAGGGTTTTTTAAAAATGCAACTTGTTTTTTTTCTGATTAAGTCAAATTGCCCTTTAATAATCAGCCTCTTGTGCGTGAAACCCTTTTTTTTTAAAACAAAAATTGATTTTATTTTGTGGTCCACCTTTCTCCAAGATTTGTAAACGTTTCATCTCATGTTGGTGACTGTCACTCATTGCCTCTGGTGTTTTTTTCCCCCGATTGCTGTGTTGTGCAAAATCTTTGCAAGCTTTTAGATCGCAAGAGGTCCCCTTTAGGCTTTGGCAAATTAATCAAGGAGAGAATATGTCCCGGCTTGATATGTGGGAATGTGTGGGAAATGTAATCAGATGCATCAACAATTTCCATTTAGATAGTGCCGTTCACATCACCAGGATACCTCAAAGCCCCTCAACGCACAAGCAGTTTTGACTACTCATTAATATCCATAAGTCAGTGTGTGCTTTTAAAGTCTACATTTAGTCTTACAAATACTGACTGAACAATGAAACAGCTAAGGGAATTGCAATCATAACGATTTTATAAAATTGCCCAATTAAGGAACCAATGCTAGTACATAATCAGATCTCCGTCTCGGGGAATCTCAGCTTTATTTTCTGCAGTTTGGGAGCTAGCACCATTGCCTGACGGTACATTATAACAGTCAGGAGTCTCACTTAGTGCCACCCCAGCAATATCCTTGGACCTACTGCTATTTGCAATTTGGTATTAGTATAACAGGATATGCAAGGATATAGCTGGCATACTAAACTAGGCTCCCCGGTCAAGACATTAGGAGAAACTCCTTTCTCTCGTGGAATTGTTCCCTGGGATTTTTAATATCCATCTGAAGAGTCGCATGTCCAATAATGCAGTGTTTCCCCAGCCTAGCCTAGCCTCTGTATACCTAGGTGTAATCAGGAACCTGGTTGTTAAACGATTGGCATAATGTTCTCTGGGGATAATTATCCCTAAAAAAAATATGTGGTCAATCAATCCATAACTATTTGTGGGACACTGAGGCAATCGGCTGGCACATTTTACCCACAAAATACACTGTTAATTTGCTTTACAATGTATTGTGTGAAGCATTTTGAGACATCTTCACAACGTGATAAGGCACCATATCAAATGCAAGGGTTATTATTATCTTATCAACATTACCATCAGCCACCAAGCCATTAAAACAGGAAGAAAGACTGTTGACAGTCTACGATAAGCTAAGACTCAAGTGATAAATTACTACACTGGAATGAGTACTCACTAGACATTGACAAACTTGTGCTGTTTGCTTATCAGTGTCATTCTAGAAGAAGTGAAAAATGCTACATCAAATGCAAGTATTATTATTATTATTATTCATGCCTCCAATGCATGATAATTTCCTGCGTCTGTTTGTAATTGGTATTCACAGCATTTTCCCCAATGTCTTGGTGACTAGTATTTGCATGCCTACCTGGAGCGGCAGCTGTGTTCAACTTTATTTATCCTGCAGTGATTGTGTGAATATGAGTTCCCTCAGCCTCATTATCATTAGCCATATGTGAAACAGTCTAGGGATCAAAAGATTTTAGCAGCGATTTTGAGCTTTGAATGTACAGCCTATTATCTTTTACAAGCCATTAATGTCTTTAGAGGACACTTTCACACTGTACTCTTGTACATTTAAATTTGTACGTACTTCAACTACATTTCCACATGAATAACAAGAGTTATATATTAAGAGCAGTGTGATGATATAACACAAGTTTTGTTGCTTCTTTCATCTCCACATTTGCAACAAATACAAACCTTGTATTCATATAGCGTCTTTTACTTAAAATAATTTCTCGAAGTACTTCACAGAGCAGAGTGGGTGTTTGAGGGACATCAATGTACCCAAATGGGCTTTTGCTATTGTCTACAAGTACGGTCACTTTATAGTTATAATAAAATAATAAACCTTGCATTTGATATGGTGCCTTATCAAGTCTTCAAAACGTCTCAAAGTTCATCCTGTGAGACGCCTTCCTCATGTGAAAGGCATTATGCCAAATGGAAGGATTAACATTATTATTAATATTAATGTATTATTAATAATAAGTGAGAATACATTTGAGCGGAATGGATCCTTGTGTAGGCAAGTGAGCCAGCAGGCTCCATGGTGATGGTCCGAAGCATTCTTTAAACAAATTTGGAGAAATTGTTCGGTACAACCGCAAAAGAGCATAATTAACAGCGTCTGTATGACTGTTAGTCAGTGTTGTAGTTCTTTTGTATTAATATGTGCAACCTGTTACTTTCCAACACAACACATTTGTTTGGCCCAGGCAGAGGGAGCTACTTCGTTGTCTTGATCTATTGCCTGTGGCAGCATGTTCTCTCGTGCATGTACTGCACATACACATCTAAAGTTTCTAAACAAAGTGATAAACATTCCTTAGAAGAATACTGTCAAGTGGAAGAGAGTCACAGAACACAGTATTCAGAGGAAAGTGCAGTTCTGGTCACCAGACTGGAGGAAAGATATTGTAACACTGAAAAGAGTGCAGTTTTGATTTACAAGGATGCTGTCAGGAAAGAGAGATTAGACAGGTTGGAGCTGTTATCCCCGGAGTTGAAATAATTGAGAAAGGACCTGATAACCGTGTTTAAGATTATGAAAGTTAATGTGGAGGTTAATTGATGGTGAAACCAAAACGAGGGGGCATAAATAGAGCCTTTCACATCACATCTCACAACACCAGGAAAAACTCCCTTCTCTTTTTGAACAGTGCTGTGGTATCTTTAACATCCACCCAAGCTCTGTTTAACTTGATTCCTGAAGGATGCAACCTCCAACGACAGTGTTTCCCCCAGCACTGCATTGGAGCGTCAGCCAAGACTATGTGAACATAAAATCCCAATGTGTGGCTTGTTCCCACGAACTCCTGACTCAGAGGTGTGAGTGGCTTTGATTGAGTCATTCTGACACGACTTTAAAAAACTTAGCGTTCTGCAGAATCTGCTAAGAAGTTGATGTATTTGTTGCAGTGGATGATTTTGCTATAAAAAATATTCAGCTCTAGAACAAAATTATGTTTTCTATTTCGCTCGCCTTCCTACAGATGGAAGTAAAGATGAGGTGTCGGAGCCCGTTCAAGCAGTGTTTAACACTGTGCTGTCCTCTTTTTAACTTTAGCACCGTCCTTATAGTTCAGGAAACTGGTAAAACCAATTAAATCCAGTTCAACATTTGTTAGTCCTGCAGTGGCTGTGAGCGCCTTTCTTTCCAATTTAAATTTTTATTGAATTTTACCAGATTGTATCTCGCTCCAAAGACATGAATAATGTATTCCAGATAAGAGCATAATTGCTGCCTTAATCTAAAACCTGGACATACATTGCTTCGAACAAACACCCTTACAAGCAAGATGCATGGTACTGATATTCTGAGTATTGTACAAAAAATAATAATCCTTGATTTTGATATAGCACCTCATTTATCACATCAATGAGATGTTTCAAAGCATTTGATAGAATGTACTGTAGAATAAAATGACTATATTTTGTGGGTAAAATACAGCAGCCAATTGAGCAGAGCAATGTCCTACAAACAGTCATGGATTGAGTAACTAAATTGTTACTTTTGGAGGGATTATTACCCCCTGGAAAGTGACCCATCAATCAGCAAACAACCGGGTTCCTACTTACTGCTAGGTAAGCAGAGCTGTGTGGAGTAAGGAAACCTTACTTAGGAAACCTACCTAGGTTTTGGCCCTGGCCGGGAATCGAACCCGGATCCTTTCGAAATTTCCTTCTGTCTAGAATGGATTGCACACTCTCTCCCTGCAGGGATTCACCATTCTTAACTATGTCCAGAGAGAATTATACACAGGTTGGCAAGAACCCACATTGTGTTGGGAGATTTGCTGGAATCTAACCAACTAAAACCACATGGCTCATCATTGAGTGCATTTTCTGACCAGCTTTGGGCTGCTTGCCTAGCTAGGAGCACCATACTGATTAGGGCTTTGGCTTTTGCAGAGTTAACAGGAGCTAAGTGGGAGGAATCCCTACCCCCAGTGAAAAAAGAATCATAAAATATTCAAGATTGGGTTAGATTACCATTGAGAGTCTTAAAGGAATTGGAATTTCCATAAAGCAGGTGGTGCACTGTGACTATGTGGTAAAAGTGGACAGGAGACTTTTAGCAAGAGACCCGGGTTCGATTCCGGGCAGGGTGAAACCTTGGGCGAGTTTCCTTACTCCACATGCTTAATAATAATCCCTCAAGAAAAAAAACAATAATAAATTGGTCATTTCAATCTATGGTTGTTTGTGGGACACTGCTGTACACAATTGGCTGCGCGTTTTCGCACACAACTGTACAGTCAATTCACTTTACAATATATTCTGTGCAGCACTTTGAGGCGTCTGGAAGATGTAAAAAGCGCTATATCAAATGCAAGGATTATTACAAGTGCACACGTCTATTTGCCTGCGGACAAGGATATACCACCAGGTCCTGATACAGGCGGTAACAGATTAATGTTCATTTCCAGTTTGGAGAAGAGGGCAAACAATTTCTGAAAGCTGAAGCCATTACTCTAGCTGCTTCAGTGATACAAAGCTGTTCAAAGGATCAACAGATAGAAACCATTGGCCAGTTTTTACACTGAACCAGTGTAATAATAATTGGAGCGTGACCTTTTGGTGCGTTTCCAATGTTCTTTATTTGTGTTAAAACGTTAATTAGAGACTGTAAATTGCGTTAAAGCTCGCAGTTGATTTGCTATAAAACATCTCAGCGTTTTGTGGTTGCTAGGCTACGCCTGTTGAGTCATGTTGGTGCACCATAATTAAACGGACCTGCATCCAAAGGATCCAGTTGATGTGAATACCTCTTACACAGCTAACAGTGTCAAGATACAATTGAAAATCTGGGGAAGGTTTGTAAAACAAACCTAGAGAGCGTTTTACGTCAGGAGGACATTTGAAAGCAGTTCACAGGGTTTACTTGAAAGTGTAGCGACTGTGCATCTGTAGACGAAAAAACAAGTTGCAATTTAAGAGTCTTGGTTCTCACTGTTAATCCCTCGCCCCACTTTATCTCTGCCACCTCATCAAATGATACCAATCCAGCTAATCCCTTCACTCAGCGAGCACTGGCCTGCTTCATTTCTCTCACCCTACTTATTCCACCATCGGAAGACAGGCTTTCAGCCTTTCCACCCCCACTCTTTGGAACTCCATCTCTGTGTTCTCTGACTCACTCCATTGTGCTCTTCATTCAAGGGCTAGGACCTACTCTTTGACTACGCTTTCTGTCATCTTTTCACTTACTACACACTTTGGCTCCCACTCCCAGCTCAGGTGCCCAGCCAGTACTGTTAAATGCTTTGGGGGCATCTTCCTGTCATGAAAGCTACTTTATAAATGTACTTTATTTATGTTGTATGCTATTGTAAATGTTGATTGAATGGTGTAAATGTGAGCTGAGCGTTGCATGCCTTTTGCAAGTTGTTTAAAACTGCAAGGAATATACAACAGCAAATTATTTTCACGATGAGCTGAACTATACACATTGGGAAGTGAAGAGTGAAAATGGATGATTTAACAATAAAAGACTGATTCCAAATCGATAACATGTCAGGACTTTGAACTCGCAGTCTAGGCTGACACCCCAGAGAAGTGCTTGGTTTGTGGGGGGTTGGGAATGTTGCATTGTCGGAGGTACCTAACTTCAGATGTGCCAATAAACCCAGGTACCGTCTTCCTTTTAAGGGGGATGTTAAAGATCTCGCAGCCCCATTTGAAGAGAAAACCTAAGCACATAATCTAGGCCAACAGTTTAGTTCAGTGCAATACTGAGCACAAACGTTGTATTGTTGGAGAGGCCGAGCAGGGAATCATCCCACTCAACTCCTGTTAATCCTGCAAGTGAAAGCCTGAACAGTTGGGTGGTCCTATCTGGGACCTACCTCCTGAATTTCCATGTGTAGGTGGATACATGGAAATCTTAGCTAGGTGCACTTCTTTGAATGAGGCACTGAAACTATTCTATTCCATTTCAGGTGGTTATTAAAGATCCCGCGACTGTTTGTGGGACACTGCTGTGCGAAATTTGGCTGCTGCGTTTCGCCCACAAATATACAGTCAATTCTGCTACTCTCCTTCATCCTGTCTCAACCCTCCCACCCCGCTCTTGTCCCTACCTGACTGTACAGTGCCTTGGGACGTCCTCTCGACGTGAAAGGCGCTATATAAATGTAAGTTTTGATTGATTGATTGATTCTCTCCCCAAAGGCCACCCCCAACCACCCACCCCTTGTGAGCCTGGCTATATTCATCCCTGTTCTAAAAACACCAAACAAAAGAGATTAAATGGGCATTTGTCTCATTGCTGAGTGTGGTGTGTTGTTGGTACACGTCAGCTGATGTATTTGTCCGCAAAACAGTCACTACACGTCCAAGTGTCTCTGTGTGCAGGAGCTCATTGCGAGGCATATCTAGGTGATGAAGCGCATTGTCAATTTGAAGTATTACATGCTTTTTAGATTATCTGTAATAAATCTCCTCTAACCCTGTAACAGACTTCAATTTATTACAGCAAATTACCACACTATCTATATTGAGTACCCGTTGTGAATCTGTCAGCTAACCTATCTACGAGGCAATGAGTTTGCTGTTTGAAATCCCCAATTTGCACAGTGACATGGATTTCCTTAGAACTGTCAATACACCTCCAGACCTTATGAACTTTCAATGTTTTTTTTCTTTACTTCAGTGACAGTTTAGTGCTGACTAAAGCAGAGGCCATTAGGTTGGTAGAGAATCCAGCTTGTTTTACTGGAGCAAGTGAGACTGTCATGTGTAGGAATACTACACATGATGCTTGCAAATCAGCCAATCAATTGCAAAACCCTTCCCCAACTTGCAGCCCAAAACACCTCATTGCAATGAGTGATCATTAGTAAATCTACATCTATCCCAAAGAACTCAAAGCTGAGCAGTTGGACTGAGTACATAACAGTAACTAAATATAGGTTACAAATTGGATGCGATGTACACATCACCCAATTATGGAGCTGACTGGATAGTGCACAGTTAGCTTTGTTGCTCATGTATTATAGTGTCTGGTTTGATAAATATGATATGTATTCATAATAATCCTCATATTTGATATAGACCCTTATCAGGTCATTGAGACATTTCATAGCACTTCACAGAACATATTGTAAAGTGGATTGACTGTGTATTCTGTGGGCAAAACATGGCAGCCAATTGTGCATAGCAGTGTCTCACAAACAATCATGGATTCAATAATTTTTAAAAATATATATTTTATTGAAAAGTATAGCTCCAGTGTATGTTGGGGGGGAACCTGCACACCTAATGCTGTCTCCAATAATTGCTCCGTTTATTGGCACTGACAAAACTGAAATCCACCACTTTGTAAAGTAAAGGATACATGTTATGTAAGGCAGGGCATAGACAATAGTAGCCAGTGCTGGCATCCCATATGACTTTGATTCTAGTGGGGAGCGGAGATAGACGTGGAGAAATGGAATACGGAGGCAATTTGAGAATTTGGATAACATGAGTATAAAAGCATTCTCTGAAATTAGTGTATTGTTGCTGTTGTTGTCATTTGTCTTAGTAAACAATGATCAACTCTTTTTTTTAGCTGCTGTCTACCAGGGGACTGAGTTTCAAGCAACAACATTGAGAGTGATCCGGAGGTCTACAACAGGGGCAGTGGTGTGGGAAGCCTCACTCCTGCCATTTGTGTAAATTGTGTTGGACAGAAACAGAATGACGAAGCAACTGGGAATTTAAGAGGTGAACGGAGTAGCTAGTTATAAACTTCCAACCAGTCATATGGTTCCACATGAGCTTGTGGATAACTGACAGTCGGGGGATTCAATTTCCAGACGCAATCTTTCTCAGAGTGTGCTGAGAGCACAGAAAACCCTCCTGCCTTAATATAATTGATGTCCACGGATCAATAATTTTCATTATAGTTCAATATCTATTGATAGCAACTCCAGTGCCGGTGTTGCCATCGGTTACCGCAGATTTTGAATAAATAGAGTTTATTAAAGTGATAAACAACCCTGTTCGGTCTCTTTCATTTATCAGCCTCCAGCCTTAAGTAAATATAGTATCAGAGTAATGACTCTTCGCTCTCGATGACAATTAATAACCAATAGATCATTATGAAGGAAAATCCTAATTATCTGAGAGCACAGGCATCAGTCTGTGGGTGAATGCTTGCATTTCTGTTAGGAGCTGAGACCTGAAGTTAGACCACAATTGAATTTACCCATTCACTAATGCTGCTAATAGCCATCCCAGGTTAAAACCAGGGGGGCACTTAATGCCCTCATCAGCTCTCAGTCTCCAGTTCTAACACGAGACAGGTTGTAATATTTGCATTATTACCTTGCATTTGAAAGGGATCTTAAATGCCACAACAGTGTAAAGGTTAGAAAGCAGCTCCTTGAATTTTGCTCACTGTGAAGATTTATTGCTGGTAATATGATTGAATGTGACACTGTTTGATGGTCCGAGCTGGAAAAGCTTTCCAGACAGTGCTATCAATGGCAAGCTATGTGGTTTTAGCTGATTAGACTCCAGCAGTTACCCCAACCCACACTCAGTGTTCCCCAAGCCTTGGCCTTTGCCAACCTGTACTGAATACTTTCTGGAATTAGGAAAGCGGGATGTATTCCTTTAGGGAGAGAGCGGGCATTTCAATTCCAGCAATCTATCTCTGGAATGACTGTGTGTAAGTGGGATGCATGGCATTCTCAGTTTGGTTTGAATACTCATAAACATGGTGATGGGTTTCTGCACGTGTCAGACACCTGACTGACCCAATTTTTTTTCATATTGTTCACACTTTGGAAGATTAGCACAATTCGCTTACTGAAATGCTATTTACAACCGTCTGAGTTCTAAGAGTGAAAAGGCGTGTGTTTTGCTGTTTTCGACCAGTTTCCACTGTTCACACATAATAATCCTTGAATTTGACATAGCACCTTATCCTGTCTTCTCGACAACCGAAAACACTTCACAGAATATACTGTAAAGTGAATTGACTGTATATTTGTGGACGAAACGCGGCAGCCAATTGCACCCAGCGGTGTCCCACAAACAGTCGTGGATTGAAATGACCAATTTTTGTTTTGCTAGATTATTATTAAGTGTGTGGAGTAAGGAAACTTGTTCAAGGTTTTGCCTTCCCTGGATTCAAACCCAGGTCTCTCGCTTGTAGGGGCTAGTGCTCTAACCACTGAGCTACAGGACTCCACAATAGAGATCAGGAGAAAAAGAAAAAGCTCGCAATCCTCTCCCAGCCACTGGTGAGTCAGCATTCCCCTCCACCCCTTTACCATGCAACCCTTTTAAGACTTTCTTTTCATTTAATGGTAAGAAGCATCTTTAAATTGGCGCCTCTCAATCCTTTCATCCCTTGTTTTCTGGTTGGTTGTGAGATTTAAAGGCAAGAAACAAAGACGCTCAGTCTTATTCACCCATCCAGCTTGTGCATGGTCTGGGAGGTGTTTGACATGCAACTGACATGAGATTGTGGTTACCCCCCCCCCCCACACACACATACATACACACGCACATACACACGCACACACATATTTTATATACAGATAAACACTCACACCCATAAACAGACATACAACAAGTAACATTTGGATAGACAAACACATGCACAGACACACACTAACCTGCACTCATTCATATATGCATACATTTACAGATACATATACACAGATAGATATACACACATTCACATAGATATACACACTTACACACATACACAGCTATACACGCAATCACACACACACACACACAGAGTTACAGTCCAGCTTTAAGGGTGTCGGTGTCTTTGAGGATATAGTCGTTCATGATGTAACCAGCTCTCCATGTCAGTGTGCTGGGGCTGCTTAAAAGCCTGGCTGCCTGTCTGTGTGCCAATGGCATCAGTCCAAGTGATGTCATTCTACTCTGTGTAACACTGAGCTAGAGAGAGAGTCTCACACACACACACACAGAGCGCTTCACTGCTGTCAGCACCCTGGACAGTGCAGTGTTACAGGCAATGTAACCATCTCCTCCTCTCTCTCTGCCCCCACACTCTCATCCCTGCTATAAAAAATACAGACCATCACCAGCATGAAGCGTGTAGCCTGGCTGAGGGGGAAACCTGAACTCCAGTGATATATATACATATATATATATATACACAGTATATATTTTTCTCTCTTATGCAGGAAGAGAAGGGAATGGTTATCATCTGAGAGCTCTCTCTCTCTCTCTCTCACGATGAATTCGTTGTGAGTGGCAAGAGCTGGTTTCTATTTATGGATGATCCGTGACTCCGGTATCTTCAACAGCCACATTGCACAAAGTGGGGGAGTTATAATCCTGCTTCTGCAAATTATCTCTCTCTCTGTCTCTCTCTCGCCCAAAATATATACATATATATATATAGTTATATATGCATCTGTATCCCGCATATTGCAGCTCGGATGCAACAGGATCGTTGGCCAGTGAGAGAGAACTGGCAGCAAGATTTTGAGGATTATATTGGATCAGAGTGAAATCTGCAACGAGAGATGGCAAATGAACCGGTCATTCTCAATGTATACGATATGGTGAGTACTAAGTACTTAATATATGTGTCTTGTTATTCCCCTCCCCAGCCCAGCCCTCCCCCCAACGCCCCCCACACCCCAATTTTTTTAAATAAAGTGAATGGTGTGTGTGTGTGTGTGTGAGTGTGTGTGTCTGTGTCTGTGTGGAGAAGGGTGAGAGCAGAGGTCACTTGGCAGTTCTGTTCCCCAGAGGTTGTTATACAGCAGGTGCAGGATTCAGGTCCACTTGCTGAAAACTGACAGATGTTGTGCTAATGCTTTGACCCTGGAGTCCTTAAGTAACATTCTGCCCTGTGGCCCTGCGTGAAAGCGAAACGTTTGCATTTTCCCTTTCCGCAGTTGGAATTAAATTTCCTGACTGTCCAGGGCCTCGGGATGTCCTCCTGACATGTAGGGGGCTCCACAAATGTAATTTGTTGTTGTTGTTGTTGAAGTGTGCCAATATGTGGACATGAAGAATAACATGGAAGCTTGTTTGCAGCCCGAGGAGAGCTGAATAATTATCCTCCTGTGAAGTTTTTGTGTTGTTGGAGCAGCCTTCGTTTGTGTTGACATTCGTTTGATAACACAGCGGTTTAGAGATTCAGTGGGTTTAAGCTTGCACTGTGTAGAAGTGTGAATAGCTTTTCTTTTGTACAAATCAAAATGTAAATTAATCTCATTTAACCAGTACGGTAAAGTGGCAGTGTTATTTCCAAGTAATGAATGGATTGTTTACTATGGTAGGATAATTTTTCTATGATAACTCTTGCATTTGGCATAATGCCTTTCATGGCGGGAGGATGTCTTAAAGCGTGTCACTGTGATTTACTGTGAGGTGCAGTCTTTATTGTGAGGTGCGGTGACTGATTTTTGTGGGATCATTTCACTTCCATTTGTGCACAGCAATGTCCCACAAATAAACAGCCCTGAAATGAGTGACCAATATTATTTGGGGGACTGTTGGCCGGGTCACCAGGAGAAATAGTCCAGTGAAATCTTAAACACCCAAGAACAAGGAGACCTCACTTTATTATCTCATCTGAAGAATAGATCCATCATCTGACAATATAGTCTACCATTAACACCCCATCGTATTTGCAACCTTTTGACTCGGAAAGGAGACTGCTGCCAACCGAGCCAGATTGACACCGTTTTTTCCACAATTAAATGTTCAACCAAATTATTTGGGCTATTTGCGAAACAATGCTGTGCGCCACTGGCTGTCGTTTTCGCCTACAAATACACAGTCACTCCATTTCATGATAAATCCTGTGAAGCGCTTTGAGACGTCCTTCCGGCATTGTACCAAATGCAAGGATTATTAATTATTATTTATTGTTGTGCAGAGTGGCAAAGAATTAAAGATGGTGAATGGAGTAGACAGCTTGAGGGGTGATGGAACATGGGCTCGTGTACAGAATTCTCAGTAGTGTGATCTTGGGTGAGATAGGGAACTTCAAATGACAGAGTAGCTCCTCTTCTTGCTTCCTGCCTCCCCTCCTCCCACCACTACCATCACCATTACCGCCAGTTCCCTGCTATACTTGGGTATTACTGGTTTCAGTATTGCTGGAGGAGACAAGGTACTAAGTCATTTATTTCTTCCTCAGGCTTCCACTTCTTACCCTGCACAAGGTAGGTGATGAAGGTTGTCCTACTGGGGGAAGAGAGAAAGTTTTTTTCACTAGAATTCGTGCCTATAAACCAAGATCTATCATCTATTTTTGAGCTCTGATCCAAGTACATGTATAAATTGTTCTACTCTCCCTCTCCCTCATGGTTTGTGATGTTGTGGGAACCTCTCCAGTTAGATTAATTTCAAACCAATATTCTCCATATAAAACAAAACATTTGGTGGTGTTTTGCTTTGACATGCAGCAAAATAAATCTAGGCTCTTTAATTCACAAGGAGCTGTGTTGTTTAACCAGAAGTAATGTCAAGTCTATTATAAAGTGCAGTCCTCTCAAGAGGGTTCCAATGTAGCAATGTGTTTTGGAGTTGAGCAGCCATTAATAAGCCACTTGATCTATATTGTGATTAGCTTTAAGCTGGCCAGTGGCTTTACAAACTGAGCTGTGAAAGGAGCTGGTGAGGTCATTTTATTATTACTGCTATGTTTAACTACCAATAATGATAATGTTAAACAATTAATAATCTTTGCATGTGACATTGTTTCAATTTCATAATATATAATTTCAAAGTGATAGAGGCCAGAGAGAGAGAGGCCAGAGAGAGAGGGAGGCAAAGGGACTGTGGGGTGGAGTTTACCGACAAATACAGTAACTACACTTGACATCCTCCTGATGTGAAAGGTGCTACACAATGTATTATATTGTAAACTTGTAAAATGGAAAGAAAGATAATTTTTTTCCTGATATATTTTACGTGTACTCAATAAGCATCAATCTTGCATCCAGCTCCACTCAGGCCAGTCCAATTTTGTCAGCAGAAATCAATGCAGCCTTCAGTGCCTTTTGATGTCGAAGAATCATTCGAGAGAGAAAACAGGCAAGGTTTACATTGCCATTGCTACAATCAACCCCTTTTCCACTGAACTGTGCGTTGCGATGTCCCGTCGCCCCCAGTAACATGTTTAATCATTTTTTAAATTCTATTTTCGTGACACTTACAAAACCATTGGTGGCACAAGGCGCTGTCTCTGTGTCAGCTCCATATGAATAATGTTCCCCTCCACATGTGGTAATTGGTTTATTGTACCTTGCCTTGGGGCGCAGTTAGTTCATAGCCTGTCAGATTCAACAAATGAATAGCGATAAAGAGTCAGATGTTATCAATTATCCCAAGCTCAATGTATTCAATAACCCTTCTTTTTTCAAAAAAACACTATCCGCTGTCTTTGATCGAGCTTTTTGGTGAACATCTGTCGATCTTTAATTTGGGAGCTGATTGTCCACTGCTGTATCGAATACCATGTTTCGCTCACAAAATACACAGTCGATCCACTTTACAGTATATGGTGTGAAGCGCTTTGACCTGATGAAGTGCAATATCCAAATGCACGGATTATTAAGTTCCGAGATGCAAGTTGTTGTTGTGGAAGTTGTGGTAGTATTATTATATTTTGGTCAAGTGCGTTGAGTTGTTATTTGACAAGCACATTTATGGAGATGCAAGTGGTCATCCTGTAGTAATATTGCTGTTTTGTGTTTAAGATGACACTAACTGCTTGCCTGGGTACTGTCTCCACCAGAAGGGGTGACTGTATTCCTACCAATTTATGGCTGTTTTTGCAGCTTTGTGCTTCAGTGATTGTTACCAGCACACACGCATTTGATTGCTTCGATTGCTGTCCGTTTAACATTGTGGGTTTCGACAAGTGCTATTGGGTCTGTTTCAATGTGGAGCTTTGCCATTTTATCCAGATAACCAAACATCGAGGGAAACAATATCTCAGATTGTTAGCCAATTGACTAAAAAGCAGGTTCCTTCTGACTGCGAGATAAACAAACGTGAAGAGTAAGGAAACGTGCCTAAAGTTTTGCCCTGCTTGGGAATTCAACCTAGGTCCTCTCGCTTGCGAGCATGCTTCCCACTCTGCTCTAGGCTCCATAATGCCTCAGATTGCAATGTGGCCAGTATGCGTCAGAGCTTCAAGCACAGCTCCTGGTCAACAATCCTCCGAATAAAATTGGTCACTCAATCCATGACTGTTTGTGGGGCTTTGTTTGCCATCAAATACACAGTCAATTCATTTCATAATGAATCCTGCGAAGCGCTTTGAGACATGATAAGGCGATATATCAAATGTACAGATCGTTATTATTATTTGTGATTCTAGACCAATGGATTTTTATTAAAAGAGTAATTCTTTGACTGGGTTCTATAACGTACAGCAGTGTTGTATGTTTCTTATACATGTGCGTGTTACACAATAATACGTGGCTGATGAATAGAAAACACAAAGCTCTGTTGCTTCACTCTCTCTCTATCACATCTTGGGGATGACACAGGCTGCAGCGAGAGACATATGAGTTGTTCATACTTGCACACATCTTCATCTGTCAGGAGTGACTTGTGGAGAAAGAAAGCCATGGAAGTCATGTCGTCAAATGTGTTCATAGACAGATGGTCTCTCATCACATTGCTGCTTCTCTGTAAGACACACAGAAATGCTTGTGTGTGTGTGCGAGAGAGAAAGAGAGAGATATCCTTCAGCCAGTGACAACAACAATTTGCATTTACATAGCGCCCCTTATCAGGGTAGCGTCCCAGAGTGCTTGACAGTGGTGGAGAATGATTCCAAGTCGGCTGCAGCGGGGAAAAGGTATCCTTCGGAACGGTCGAAGAGTAAGGTCATCAGATGCAATTTGAGGATGGGAAAGGAAGGAGCGATTGGTAGAAAGGAGGGATTGAGTAGTTTGGGGAGTAAGCAGGTTGGACAGGTAGGGAGGTGCAGGGAATGAAGGGATTTGAAGACAATTCCGTTAATAATAATAATCCTTGCATTTTGATATGACGCTTTTCACATCTTATCAACGTCTCAAAGCGCTTCACAGAATATACTATAAAGTAACTGTATATTTGGGGGCGAAACGCGGCAGCCAATTGCGCATAGCAGTGTCCCACAAACAGTCATGGATTGAAATGACCAATTTTATTATTGTGTTTTTTTTTGATGGATTATTATTAGGCATGTGGAGTAAGGAAACTTGTCCAAGGTTTTGCCCTGATCTATCTGTTTCAAACACAGGTCTCATGCTTGTAAAGTGAATGCTCTAACCACTGAGCCACTGGATCTCAGTTAGGCAGAAAAAGAAAGCTTCAAATTTGGGAAAACTCCCCAAAAGCTCATTAGTGAGTTTATTCAAAGTCAGGTTTTGTGTATTTTTAGGGGGAATGGGAGAGGTTAAACTTTACATGTGATAGTATTCAGTTGCTAGAAGAAACCGCTTCCATTAAAATAGGTCAGGCAAGCAATACCCAGAAACTCAACACTGAATTAGATCAATTGACCTTTTCAAATCTAATGAGGGTAGGATTATTACTTATCATTGTTTTTGTTATGACCTGCATAGATTTGCCAATCTTCAGTTCAGTCGTATTGTGCAAGTTATTACTTGCCCAGAAAATGCATCAACGAACCATCACATTAACGGACCTCAAGAAATGCTGGTCCATAAATAAGCTTGATAATTCTTCAACCTGTAAACTGATTTATATTTGAACATATCCTGGATCATCAGTTTGCCTTGGGGTGTAACACTCTGACCATTGGATCAGAAGATTGTGGCTTCACGTCCCACATTGGGACTTTGGGCTCAAAGTCTAGGCTGACCTTCCAATGCAGCGCTGTACTGTCAGAGGTGCCATCCTTTGAATGTGACTTTAAACATTCTGCCAGTTTAGATGGATATTAAAAATCCCAAGGCACTGTTTCTCCAGGTGTCCTGGCCAACAATCTCTTCATGTTGTGGCTGTTTGTGGGATATTGCTGTGGGTGTAAAAAAATATATATATTTTTTTTAAAAGACTGCAACAATTATTATGAGAGAAAGAGTGAGAGTGTATCAGTGGTTGGATCTTGTTAAGCCTAATATTTCAGTAATTGAAAAATTATGTTAATAGTTTAAAGTAATTATCCCGTTAATGTCTTTCAGTGAGTTGCATTTAAAGTGCAGTTGTTAAATTATGTGAGTGGTGATATTATGATGTAAATCTGTTATGTATATAGACAAAAGCAGCAGATAATCCATGCTATTCGATTCTAGTTTTTATCTTTTTTATTGGTAATAATTATCGAACACTGATTAACTCATTGTTAAAGCAATGGATGGGGTGTGGGGGATGGGATTTTTCAGCCAGGACATTGGGAGAAACTCCCTCCTCTTTTTGAACAGTACATTGAGATCTTTAACAACTGTTTGAACAAGCAGATGGGACATTGGTTTAACATATAACAAGTTCTGTTCTCCAGGCCCTGCATTGGAGTGTCGATCTAGATGGTGAACTCAATATCGCCAAAGTGGGGTTTGAACCCACAACCTTTTGAGTCGGAGGCGACAGTGTCACCAACTGAACCAAACTGATGCAGCGTTTGTAATATCTTGGTATATCTGGTTAGTGGCCAGTGGTATCAGAAATATCCCCACAAACTGAATATAACCTTACATAAATGGAGTGCGACATTGTTGGGTTATGTGTAATTCATGAGTTCAAAAAAATGAGTATAATCTCTGGTCTCATAAACCTTTCATGATTGTAACATTATCTGAACCTCATAATGTCCATGTCAGCCACGTGCAGTAACTCATCCCCGGTTATGGATCCCCGCGTTTCTGGAATGGAACTACATTCCCATTTGTCAAGCAAGAGAGAATCCTCCTTTGTCACTCTTGTGAAAAATGCCTGGCCCGCCTTTGCCTGACAGCATGACAGGAATTAAGAGCTCACCTTTCACAGAATTTTTTAGTTATCATTCTTGCCTCCTTTTTTTATTAATAATAATAATTCTTATATTTTATATAGCGTCTTATCACGTTATTGAAACACCTCAAAGTGCTTCACGGATTATACTGTACAAATTGACTGTATATTTTGTGGATGAAACGCGGCAGCCAATTGCACACAGCGGCATCCCACACACAGCAGTGGCTTGAGTGACCAAATTATTATTTTTTGAAGGAATTATTTCCTCCGGAAAGTGATTCGCCAATCGACTAACAAATCGATCCCTCCTTACCCTGCTCCCTCCCTCTGAAAAAACTCATAATTTATGTCCCAATTGTGTCTTTATTTGACTCACTTTAACAACAACAACAAATTACATTTATAGAGCGCCTTTCACGTCGGGAGGACGTCCCAAGGTGCTGCACAGGAGGCGTGTGACCCGAGCTCGGAGGGGAGTGTTTGGGAAGGGGTGAAACACGAAGGGGGGGTAAAAGAGTTCGGGGTGGAACAGAAGGCACAATCGAAGAGGAAAGTCTTCAAACCGGCCTTGAAAGAGGAAAGGGAAGAGACGAAACGGAGAGATTTAGGGATTGCATTCCAAAGGGTGGGAGCGGAGAAATTGAAGGCCCGGCCTCCGATGGTAGCACAATGGATCTTGGAACCAGTGTTACTGTATTATAATATGACACCATAGCATGTCATTGAGATGTCTCAAGGTGCTTTGTCTGATTTTCATGTAAAATGCAGTGACTGTGAATTTGCAGTGCCTCAGGAAAGAACAGGCATAATGGACCTCTTTGAAGATGAGGTGGGGGTGGTGGGGGAAGGTAGGGAGAGATGAGCAATGCTTTCTGTGCCGCGCTTGTCTGAGGCTGGTGATCTATTGATGCTTTTGTGCGGAGGTGTGAAACTCGGATAGAACTGAATTCCACTTGTAAAGGCTGAAGCGATGCATTGCAGGGATTACCTTAAAATATCAAATGAAGTAACAAATCATTTGTGTTGAGAATGTGTTGAGTGTTTGTGTGTGTCCGATGTATGTGTACGTGTGCGCACGCACACCCAAATGTATAAACTATACAGCCTGACACCTCTGAAAAGACGCACTCTAGCACTCTAAAGGCTAACGATAGTAATCCTTACATTGGTATTAGTACCTTATCACAAAGTTGAGATGTCTCAAAGTGCTTCACAGTAAATGCTGTAAAGTGGGGTGACAGTGTATATTTTACAGCCGAACTGGCAGCCAATTCGGTAATAAAAACACAAACTTTCCTTCTTTAAGTTTGTCTTGGTTGTTCTGTATGTTTCCTACTAAGAGAAATGTAAATTCTGTGTCCACATTCACTTGTAAATGAATTGCTTCTGACATGGAAAGAGTCACTCTAAAGGGAATGTTAGTGCCTGTATCATTCAAACATGAGATGTCCTCCCAAAGTGAAATATGCTGTACCAAATGTAAGGATTATTATTCTGTTGCAACTAAAGTTTGAACCTTATTGGAACCAGTACAGAAAAGAACAACAAAGCTGATTTCCACTCTAAGAGGGAGGGCCTTACAACCTAGTTACAGGTTCTCCCCCCACCTCCACCCATTCCAGAGCTGTTTAATTTTTACACATTTAGTCAGATGTCAGTGCAAATACACTGCTATTCAATGGCAGTCCAGATGTTTCACTGTGTTGGACGATAGCCCAATAGTCTAATCTTATTATTGCTGCCCGTAATTTCATAGGAAGCCAGCTAATGGGATTTGGAGAGCATGGTTAGAACAGAAGGTGACAAGACCCAATCTTAGTAGCAAATGATCTCAGCAAATGAGATCTGAGTGTAAACCCGCTGAACGCTGCTTGCTCTGTGGTATTAGTTAACAAGATTGGCATGATGAACGCAGATTAAACAGGGATTTAGGGTTTATGACTTCAATGTATTAAACTTCAATTATCGGGCATGATTGTGAGTGGTACAGGCTGGGGATTGACCCAAAGAGAGACATGTCTACAAAACCACTGTCGTCCGCTTCCTTTAGATGAGCAGCGTGAAGTGTCAGTTTAGATGTCATTTCTGTAGCTGGGCAGATTAATGTCGCCCATTTAAAGGAACAACAAACAGATTTGGACTTGCCAAAGGGAGAGTTGGAACCATTAATTGCTGCTGGCTAGTGCATTCCCTCATTACCTTCATAGATTGGAAACTTAGAAACTTTGTTGTATAAAATTAGCCGTCATTACAAGGGGAACATCGGAACAGGAGTAGGTCATTCAGCATATTCCGACACTCTATTAGATCATAGCAGATCTGTACCTCAAGTTCAGTGAAATAAAGTAAGGGGTAACTTACAATAGTCCTTGCATGTGATACAGTGCTTTTCACATTGAGGGGATGTCTCAAAGTGCTTCAAGCGATTCATGGTAAAGCATTGGTGTTCGTTCGCGTGCTTTTTTTTAAATGGCGAAGTTACTGTTCACCAGACCACTGCACACACCTCACACTCCACAACCCTCCTCCTTCTCCTTCTGTATCTCCTGGCCGTCACCCACATCTATGATTTATACAGTTTATTACCACCATCAGTGAGCAAGGCAACTGCTGAGAATGCTGGTGATAATTCACAATCTGCTGTGACCTTTGTACGCTCGTGATATGAGCCTGTGTATCAGTCTGCAGTGTATGTGGATTAAATAGCTTGTTCTGACAGATAGTTAAACCCTCTGGTTACTGTGCCGATGCCTGCTTTGCCCTGGGGTTAGATTTACCTAAATTTGTTTGGTCGACTCTGTTGTGTTATCTGAGCATTGACACATGAACTCAGTGACTGGGCAAAGGGCAGCTCCTGGACTGCTATGCTCTGTGATACTTCAACCGTTTCTGATGGGGTGGGTGGGAGCTGCCTGTCTTCCATTGGAAGCTTCACATATTTGTGGAAGTCTTGCGCAACACTTGTTTTTGTGTCCACAAAAGCGTGATGGAATGATCATTACCAGACCGTGCGAACACATGACGCTTGTTACTTTCCCCCTCCTGACTGTGTCCCTCTTTCCCCGTCAGCCCATCCTGTCTGCCTGTTTCAGGTGGTGTTAAAGATCCCATTGAACTATTTGAAAAGAGAAGAGAGTCTCTCCCTCCCCGTGTCCTGCCCAACAATCCTACAAATAAAATTGATCACTCACTTTATGACACTGACTTGTGCAAGTGGCTGCCACATTTCCCCACAGATACACTGTCAATGCCACTTTACAGTATATCCTGTAAAGCATTTTATAATATCTCAACAATTTGATAAGATACTATATCAGTTGCAAATATTATTATTGGCATATCAAATGCAAGCATTATTATTATTGTTATTATTATTATTAAAATGCAGATCTCAAGTGCACTGCTATAATCCTGCTATAATCTCAGCCCTCCTCACTGGCTCTCATTCCGAAGGATTTATTGTGCCTCTTTCTAGTTTAATTATCTGGCTTCATGGTGTTTCGCCTCTCATCAATGTCAACCCAGAGAACCTCAGTTATTCCAAGTTAACCTCCTATGAATTGTTAAAATAAAGACCTGGGCATTTGAAGCGGCCTTGTTTGTCATCTTTATTGGTCATTGATTCTCTCAGATCATGTGTTTGATCCAATACCAGGGACTCCTTTTATATCAAATTGTGTTTTGGACAAAAATGAAAAGACTTCGTGACAACCATGATGTGGACACAGGTATAGCATAGACATTCCGTGATGTGCTCAGTCTCTTTCACCCACAAAACACATACACACATACTCAATTGCAATACAAACAAAAAATAATAATAATACTTTCATTTGAATACGTATATATATATATATACATATACATACAGTTGAGCCCTTGCACCGGTGGTTTGGGTGCCTAAAATCAGACCCTGTGTTATGGCAGGTTGTGTAATTATCCAAACTCATCCCAATTTCTGCTGCTCTCATCGTTAACCTCATCAAACTCAAAACCGCCATCACACTGGTCCTCACTATTCTCCATTGATTTCAAGGTGCCTCGCCCTGATCTATAAATTCATCCACTTCATGGCACATCCTCATCCCGTCATCTCCTCCTACCCTACTTTTCTGCTCGGCTAACTTGTGCTTGTTGGTGTGTCATCCAACTCATCCCATCGGTTGCTGAGCATCGGTTCTTATTCCCCTAAACTCCAGAATTCTCCCTCTACCACTCTGTGTCTTTATTTCTGTCTTCAAGTCCTGCCCAGATTCTACTTCTTTGAAAACCCCCCCCCCACTCACCCCCCCCCCCCCCCCCAAACACACATACACCATAAAACGTTTGCGAATCAGACACGCATGCACACACATTCCTAAGTCACATCTGCTTTGAGTCTGTATTTAGTATAGATGAATTAAATTCATCCAGTTTATTTGGCAGTATTCACTGATGTGAAAACCTACAGTAGATTAGTCAAGGGGAGTTGACGCACGTAGAAAAGGAGATGTCTGCGCCAGCTGTGTGGTTAAATATGCCTCAGACTTCACTGGCTCCACGTAATCTAATTGATATCGTTGTTTCCATTTGCAGCCAGCTTTCTTTTCAGATGGGACTTGAGTAAATTCTACCAGTCAAACCAAACCTTTTCCAAACCACAAATTATGTATTAACCTACCTCGACGACCATTTACCATGATATTTTCATTGTGATTTCCCAGTGAGGACCTACTTCATTTCTTATTTCCTCGACTGGAGAGGAGGGAGAGCATAGAATGGCTAAACCCAAGTACTGGACTTGTTTGTGGCTCTCGTGCTCTCTTCCTGCTGTTTCCTGGTACTCAGCTCAGCTCAGCACTGTACGTATTGACCTCTTGGGTCACTTACTTTAACTCACCTTTCTTGACTCCAATCCCCAGGTTGGGTGCAAACCCTTATCTGTCCAGCGCTTTGGTACATCCTTCCAACATGAAAGGCACTATATAAATGTAATTTTGTGGAGCAGCACTGACCAGGTTTAGCATTTAAGTGCCGGCTGGGGAGGAGAGCATTGCAGCGTAAGGACAGAGTCATCGCCAATCATTGGGGTGGAATCAACTCATTCAGTCTAAGATTCTGTTCGGTAGAGTGAGCTCCACTGGGACAGCACAGCACTTCCTGCTCAGAGCACACATCAAGTGGAGAGAAATAATATTGATTTATTTTATTATAACAAGACAGTTTGACCCCTGGTTTATGGACCTCCTCGTTGGAAAGTCCCCAGCGGGCTTCCTCACTCCACTAAACAGTGCATCTTCATGATTGATTGATTATTGTTATTTACTGGGCCTTAAAAAGTAAGTGCATTAGCATTGTGTCTGGAAGAGTAAATGTTAAGCTAGAAGAGAAGGCAGCAGACAGTCCATTCCAGCAATGTTCCTCACTGAGAACCCAACACATAAAGGTCAGTGGTGTCCTTTCTTGGCTTGTAAGACCTTTCCTGTAAAAGACTGTAGGGTGGGAACTGTACTAATATTGTCTGTCTTTTTGCTCTCCTGAGAGCCCCACTCCTCTCTGTATTTATATTATTCCATCCTGCAATCCCTCCGCCTCACCCCCTCACTAGCCTCCTTCAAGTCCCACCTCAAGACCATCCTCTTCGACCATGCCATTGGTCAGCCCCCTTCCCCTCCCTTTTCTCCACCCTCCTCGACCCCAACTTGGGTCCAAAACATTCCCCGTCCAGTGCATTGGGACGTCATCCCGACATGAAAGGCGCTATACAAATGTAATTTTGCTGTTGATGTTGTTGTTAATAATCTTACACTATTGTTATATTGAGTCGCCATCTTCTACAATGGAAACAAAAAGACACCTAAGGAAGCGTCACCTGGAGCCTAGAACAAGAGGATGCAGGTTGCAGCTGCAAAGGGCAATTTTAGGACAAACACTAAAGACTGGAACAGGTTGTCACAGGGTTGTCGAGGCCAGGACACTGGGACTCATTTGAAAAGCAGCTCGATGTTGTGGTGGGAGGACAGAAATGTGGGTATTCCAGAGGGATGTGAAGGCCAAAGGGCCTCTTCTTCCAAATCGATCTTGCAATGCTCGGATCTTGAATGACTGTGTCTGGACTACTACCTTCAATGGTCATACCTTCAGCCATTACACTATGATCTGAAAGGACTTCTGGACGTAATCACTCCACCTTTTCCAAACAGTTTCTGAAGTATCAACTGTGTTGCCCTTGCATCACAGTAAATCACAACTAAGTTAAAAGTGCAGAGTTTCTCGCTTGTAGAGCGTCCTCCTCCTGATTGCTGGCACCAGTCTACCTACCCCGGAGGCAGACCACTGTGCCCGGCCACACCACTGCACTGGTAACAAATGTAGAAGGTAACGATCAGTGCCTGGCGGAGACATCAATATTAATAATAATCCTTGGATTTGATGTAGCACCTTATCATGTTGTTGAGACGTCTCAAAACGCTTCAGAAAACATATTGCAAAGTGGATTGACTTTTGTATTTGCAATTGCGTATAGCAGTGTCCCGCAAACAGTCGTGGATTGAGTGACCACATTTTTTGAGGGGAGGGATTATTACTCTTGGAAAGCAATCTGCTAATTGAATAACAGCTACTTACTGTTAGATAAACAGAGGTGTGTGGTGTAAGGAAACTTGCCCAAGGTTTTGCCCTGCTCAGGAATCAAACCCAGTTCCTCTCGCTTACGAGGTGAATGAGCTCACCACTATGTTACAGGCTTGTATATTGATTCACATGGGATTGAAGTAGGGAGTCCTATCAGATCATGGCTTTGTGGCTGAAGGCATGACCTCTGACAGTGGAACAGAAGAGTCGAGATTCAGTCATCCATTCAAGATGAGCTGTCTCCTTGTAAACCTCTCTTCAGTCTCCACCACCTCCCACATGCCCCCTCCTCCACACCTCACCATCCTCACCAGATGCTGTTTTAATCCACCACTTGCTCCTATGCAGACTTGCTTGGTGTGTTGCCCAGGGCATTCCTGCTGCGATATTTCTGTTGATGAGATCAATGCTATTACATTCTGAAGTACATGAGAAATCTTTCAAATGTCATCTCCTCAAGCAACCACACCTTGACTGAGCGCCATTTCACCGAGGCACATGTTTAATCAAGTGAGGCGCAGAGAGAGTGGATCAGCACTTTGCAGAGGTGACACCCTGCCGGGCACAACAGGAGTCGAGCAGTTGGAGGGAGGACCGATCAAGTGAGAATCGGAGAGAGAAAAACACAGAGGGAATGGGAAACTGAGGTGATTATTACCATGAAAAGTAAAATAAACAGGAAAAACATCAGGAGACTGAGAGATACTCTCAGGAAAATCAAAAGGAAAATCAACAGGAGCAAAGTTTTAAAGTGCAAGATGAAAAGAACAATAGTGTAAGATTATTTAGGCAGGTAAAACACAGAACAACTTTTTATCCCATCCCATCAATTACCAATTCCATTAATATTAAGGCTTAGACTGTTTAAGCACTCAGAGACACAGCCTGTGTGAAGGGCACTATATAAACACAAATTGTTGTTGTTTCAGTTAGGGTTAAATGATCTCTGATGAGGAGGCTTCGAGGACCAAACAGCTTTCTCCTCATCCTAACTTTCTATGGTTTCAATTAAATTGCTGATGGTGCAGTTACTTTCACCCAAACAGCCCTGGAGCGAATGACCAAATTTCTCTGGGGAATTATTGGCCAGGGAATCAGGAGAAACGCCCTTCTCTTTTCGAATGGCGTGGCAGGATCCATGATGTCCACCTGAATGGGCACATGGAACCTTGGTTTAATATCTTATCTAAAGGACACCACATCTGATAACACATAATTTTGACTCAGATATGAGTCAACTGACACTCTTACTAAAGATTTTGTTACCACAAGGGGCTATTGAGGTTGGATGAAGTGAGTCATTCAAAAGGGAATAGAATAAGCACCTCAAAAGTAAAGCAAAGCTGAATTACTGATTAAAAGAGGAGATATTTCAAAAGTCAGGCAGCAGAGGCTAAATTGAATAACAATAATAATAATCCTTGCATTTGACATAGCGCCTTGTCACATTGTTGAGATGTCTCAAAGCACTTCATGGGATATACTGTAAAGTGAATTGACAGTATATTTTGTGGCCTCCTTCCGTGCAGAGGACAATATCTTAGCATGTTTGGATGGTGAACAAGCAGCCAATCAGAATAACAGACTTGTCAGGTTATTTTATAATCTTCAAAAGAATAAGGACAAGTGCATGAATTATAGATAACTCTTGCAGTATGGATTAGATCTGCCGCCTCAATCAAGCAGTGAACTGAGATATCAATGTGCCCCTGGCTTCCAGGAATAGAGAGGAAGAGGGAGGTGCCAGAGCCACTAATAACCACACCACTAAACATGCCGGGTCTGGTTATTCATTGCGTGTAGGTTTATCAGTTTACAGAAGTGTTTATGTACTGGAGTAGCACATTTTGATCACGCTGAGTATCATGCTGTCCGTGTTGGGAATAGTGTTGTGAGACCTATAATGTTAAGATAATACACATAATGATCCTTGATCCATTTGATATTGCACCGTATCCCGTCATTGAGATGTCTCAAAGCGCTTCACAGAATATTTATATAATGGATTGACTATATTTTATGGGCAAGACGGGGGAAGCCAATTATCCAACAAATAATCCTGGATTGAGTCACCAATTATTACACCTGGAATGCGATCTGCCAATCGAATAACAACTGGATTCCTATTTACTGCTAGATAAATTGAGACATGTGAAGAAAGGAAACCTGTCCAAAATTTAGACCCACCCAGTAATCGCACCTGGGTCTCCTCACTTGCGAGACAAGTGTTCTAACCAGTACACTACCAGGCAGATGGGATCTTAGATTATCGTCTCACTCCAAAAATCACCATGTAGTGCTCCCCAGGAGGGTTACACTTAGAAGATATATTTATTCGCACCGCTCATGTCAGGAGGACGTCTCAAAGAGCATGACAAAACTGACTGGGAGTGCAAAGTGAGAGTGGGAGGGGAAATGGATGACCAAAAGTGCGATTGAATTGGTTGGATTGGGTATGAAGGAAGGTGAGGACGAGTCGGAGAGACTGTGGGATGGAGTTCCAGGGAGCGGAGACAGAATGGCTGAAAACTTTCCTACTTATATAGGGGCAGATCAGAAGAAGATTGTGAGACAGGCTGGTGTTTGCTGTACAGTTATCTTATACTGTAGGATCCAGGCTTGAACTCTCAACCTTCTGACCCGGAAGGCAGAGCTACATATTGGACTTGATCCAAACTCAGATCTCATGAGTTGCTTTCCTCTCTCACACTGTTTGCAATGTCGAAAGATTCAAACCAGCTTGTATGAAGAGCGAAGCCTTATCTTGACAAGTGACACCACTTGTCATGATAATCCAGATCAGCAGTTGCGTGCCTAGCTCCGTGAATCGCTTCTGAAATCGACTGCGGGGCACTGTGGAAGTTAATTCTTTTGAAAGCCCGAATAATGCAAAGGTTTTTCTCAGCACCCGAAGCAGTTTGATACGCATTCGCATTGGCTGCCCGAGCTCCTTTGCACGCATCAGTTCATCCTCCCTTCATTTGTGTCCTCTATTTATGGAGCTGTAAACAAGGATCTAACTGCTTCAGTAAATTTATTATTATTTTGCGACCAATGTTACATGAACAATCAATATAATAATCATTGCATTTGAAATTGTGCCCTATACACAATAGGAAGTGGAAACCTGCTGCTCAGTGGTTCGAGCACTCCCCTTACAAGCGAGAGACCTGGGTTCAATTCCAGGCAGGGCGAAACCTTGGGCAAGTTTCCTTGCTCCGCAAGCCTGATCACTCCAACAAAAACAATAATAAATTGGTCATTTCAATTCACAACTGTTTGTAGATCACTGTTGTGCACAACTAGCCGTCGCGTTTCTCCCACAAATATACAGTAAATTCACTGTACCGCATATTCTGTGAAGCGCTTTGAGACACCTAGAAGATGTGAAAAGCGCTATATCAAATGCAAGGATTATTAGTAGTATTATTATTTTACAAGATGTCTCAAAATGCTCCACAGGCTAAACCATAAAATCTGTGTTGTGTAAGATGAATGAGGCAGCCAATTTGAGCACAGCAATATCCCACAAACAGCAAGGGAATGAATGTCCAATTTAAAACATAAAAATATAGTGTCTCTCTCCTGGTATCTTGGCCAATAATCCCCCAGGTAAAAGTGGTCATCCTCCCCATGGCTGTTGTGGGATATCGCTGTGTGCAAATTGCCTGCCGTGGTCACTTACAAAACGCTGTCACTACACTTTATATTTATATCCTGTGAAGCCTTTGATGTCCCCTGATGTGAAGGTGCTATATCAAATGCAAGGATTATTAAGGATTATTATACTATAAAGCACTTTCAGATGTCCTCCTGACATGAAATTGCATACAGTACCTATTTTAAGGATTAAACTAAATGTAAGGATTATTCTAATCACAATAATAATTATTATTATTCTGTAGGTATCAAGAGTATGTTAACACTCGCTATTGTTATGGATCAGCACTCAAAGTGCTCTGAGACGCCGTCCGGCGTGGAGGGCGCTATATAAATCGAAGTTGTTGTTGTTATCAGGAGCCGCAGACTGTGCTGTACTCTATGTTAGTCATTTTCTCCCTCCCGTCATTCAAGGCATGTCTCAAAACGTATTTCTTTTGCTTTCGGTCATCTTTCACCTCCTTACCTCAATCAGCCTCAGCGCTCAGGCAATTCTTTGTGAACATCCTCCCGACATGAATGGTTCCGCATAAACGTGAATTGTCCTGAGGTGTACCAGGGAATTGCTCTTTTAGGCTTGTTTAGTTTCAATGAGAGAGAGAGAGAGCTGCATTACCATTGCCCAAAATAGCATCTGTCACAGATGCTATTGGCGTGGGTGTCAGTGATTCATATGGTGAGTAAGACTCCCTGTCAGAGGCTGTTACACAATGGGACCACATCCAGTTCATGTGGCTGAGCAGACAATCAGTGGAACTAACCAGCCACAAGTTATCCCTGTGAATGATGCAGCCAGCAAACAACAACAGCAAGAAAATTACATTTGTATACTGCCTTTCACGTCGGGAGGACGCCCCAAGGCACAGAAACCTCTCATCTTGTTCAGACAGTAATATAATAATAATCCTTGCATTTGATATTGTGCTTTATCATGTCATTGAGACATATTTATATACATATTAATATGACATATTCACAGTACTTTATACAGTATATTGTAAAGTGAATTGACTTTTATGGGCAATGCAAAAGTCCCACTAATAATTATAACAATACTTTCATGATCCCTGCCTTGGATAGAGCTGCTTCACTCTGAAATGTCTCTCAAAGCTTAGAAAACGGCACTCGTTTGCATCTGCAGGATTTATTGTGAAGTGTAGTGACTGTATTTTGTCGGTAAAACCAGTAGCCAATTTGATCACAGCAATGTTCCTCCCACAAACAGCCATGAAGTGAATGATTAAATTAACTGGCGGTTGTTGGCCAAAACACTGGTAGAAAATCCTGTTTTTACCGGTTTTATAATGTCCACCTGAACAGACAGACTTTCTCCCTCATCTCAATCGAGGGTCGGCATCTCGGACAATGCAGAGCCCTCCCAACACTGCGGTGGGAACGCCAGCCTGGACTGGGAGCTAAAGGGCTTGCACCTGCAACCTTCTGATCTAGAGCTGAGATTTCCACCAAAAATTAAAGGGGGGAAGATGGGGAAATTAGGAAATCAGATTCTCTCTCAACAATTCCCTGCCAGTACTTTGCCTTGTCCTTTGTTTTCTATGTATCTTTTTATAACCCTATTCACGAGAGTCCTTCAGATCCTGTCGATCTAGGGGGGGCAGATGTGCTTGAATCATTTAGAGCAAAGGGCCTCCCTCACAGCACATCTGCTCTGCGCAATTGGGAATAAGGTGTGTTTTGATGACAATCACTTCAAGAAAACGGCACTCGCTGGGTTAGGGACGTCAGGCATGGTGTCTAGAGAACCAAAGTTTACTATTGAAAAGTCTTGAGCAAGTTTAGAGTTTTGTAGAAACTTTCTCTCCCACCCCACTCTCCCCTCTCAACCCTCCCAGTGCCATGCTCACGGGGAACACACTTGATGCAGTGCCAATTACTCCAACACTTTCCAATGGGTATTGAAAGCTGTGAAAACGAATTGGTTTAGAAGCATATTACCAGTAGTGAGTGCATTGCTGGTGACAGCACAGCTAGCCAGGCTCATTGGCAAAACATGAATGGGCAGACCATTCACTAGGAGAGCTCAGGGAATCCTCACATTCAGCTTCTATAAACTCTGCAAGCCAAAGCCCTAATGGGTAGGATGGACCTAGCTGGACAAGCAACAGGAAAGTTTGCCAGACAGTGATCCCAAGGGCAAGCTATGGGGTCTTAGTTGATTAGACCCCAGCAGTACCCAATGCGTATTCTGGGGTTCTCCCCAAGCCTCGACTCTTGCCAACATGCACTTAATATGCCAGTCAATTCACATTACAGTATATTCCGTGAAGTACCTTGAAATGTTTCAATGAAATGATAAGGCGCTATATCAAATTCAAGGATTATTATTATTTTAACTCTGTGACTTTTGCTCTACGGCTCTATCTTTGTTATGCCCCTGTCACTCTTTCTCTTACCATTCCTCTCTAGCACCTCAATATCCACCTATACTGCAGCCTCCAGGAACTGAATGTGCTTGATTGCTAACTAGACCAGCATTTCCCAACACACACATGTTAATTACATTACTGGAATAATAGCTGTCTTTTCCTCATACATTTAGATTGCGTTTGTGTTTTCAGTGGAACACATTTATCAGAGGTTCAAATAATTAAATCTCATAATTTTTTTAAATTTTCCTTATAAAACCCAATTTATGCACGGTAGAATGTAGGCTAGAACTTTATAGTCATCTGTCTCAACCTCTTCTCTACTTTGACATGATTGATGTAAGTGGCGTGTTTGTGTGATATACTGAACGCATCTGTTTAGATGTACTTCAGTCAGGTGAGCCTGCGTGTGTGGCTCAGGAAAAAGTGTCTGAGCCCATGTCCCATACATAGCCTGGTTGGGACTCAGTAAATGGTGTCCTTCTCTCTTGCGAGAGAGGAGATCCCTGCATGGTTGCCGTATCACAAGGAGTGATATTGAACATAACGTGCATTTTGTGGGCGAATGCGGCAATGTCCCAAACAGCCTTGGAGTGATTGAAAGGTGACTTTTTGGTAGCGAGAAACTCTCTTCTCTTTTCAAATCAGGTCCATTGGATCTTTAACGATCAGCACCTCGGTTTAACACCTCATCCAAACCACAAGATCTGCCTAACTGGTTTCCTTTTCCCCATTCCTCCTTCCCAGAGGCTCTAAGGCTATTAATAACATCCCACTGTTGTCCTGGCTGATAATTGCTAACTCGGCAAAGCCTGGGGACAGTACATACAGTAGGCTGCATGATTCCTATTCCACAATGAGCTGTGTGAATACCTCCCCAGCCTCCAATACTCAGCGTGTTCTGTGTTAAGGAGCAAATTAACATGAAACTGGGATGAAAAGAACAGGCATGCAAGGTGGCGTATTCTATACCAAAATAACCTCTGTATTTGATGTAGTGCCTTATCACATCAAAAAGTGCTTACAGAGGTTTTTATAAAGCGCAGTATGCGTAAACAAACAACGCAGAAAAAAAGGAGTGCAGCAGCCCTCTGAATAGTAGTCAGATGAGTGACCTATTTTATTTGGGGATTGTTGGCCAGGATACTGGGAGGAACTTCCTTTTAATTTCAAATAGTGCCAAAAGATCTTTCACCTACGCCTAACGAGGAATGGGAACTCAGTTTGTCGTTTTACTGTCCTCCTGACATGAAAGGTGCTATACAAATGTAATTTTGCTGTTGTTGTTTTCTGAAGGACGCCAGCAGCGCCAGATAACGTAACACTTCCCCAACACTGTACCGCAGAGTCAGTCTAGACGACATGAGTTCAATCACCCGATGTGGGTCTTGAACGTAAAACATTTTGAGTCAGAGGTGAGTAACACCAACTGAGCCAGACTGACACTTAATATTTAGTATTCTGATAATAATAGTTATCTTTGCATTTGATATAGCACCTTATCATGTTGTTGAGACGTCTCAAAGCATAGCGTAGCAATTCATTGAGCTCTCTTTGTGTTGTAATTGTTCTGACATTGCAGTAATAATGAGGAGCTATTGGAACTGACATGGGCTGAGTGCCAGCCAACGCAGCACTAAAACTAATGGTCATGACATGTCAACCTTCCTTGCTAACAGGTACAGTTTTTTTTGTGTGTGATTCAGAAGATGGAATCTCATTTGAAGACATTTGGCACCTGTTCAAGCTCTCTTTATGAAAGCCTGGAACTGATTCCAGCTGAAGTGGCCAGAAAGTTGCTGGCTCAGGTCTCTTGATCTGTTGCTGTGATCTAGATAATCATAACTCTGGCATTTTGATATAGTGCTTTTCACATTTTCTAGACGCCTCAAAGTGCTTCACAGAACATACCTAATCATTACAGCACTTTGTGTGCACTTGGCTGGTAGATGTATCAGTTGGTCAATGGACCAATGTACTGACAAATGTATAGCGGGAAGGAATGTTCCCAATTGATCCAATCATGGTTAGAGTGGTAAGTCCTTCTACGTCAGTGGGGACCTGCTATCCAGGCGAGAGGTCAATCATTTTGGTTTCCTGCAGGCCAGCTTGCATTTGAAGCTGATGTCTATCATAGAATCACGTAACTATCAAATCCTATAGCACAGTGAGAAGCCATTCAGCCCATCATGCCTGTGCTGCCTTTTTGAAAGAGCTATCTAATTAGTCTCATTCCCTGCTCTTTCCCCACAGCATTGCAGCCTTTTCTTTTCAAGTCATGTATCCATCCAATCCTCTTTTGAAAGTTATTATTGAATCTGCCTTCACCATCCTTTCAGGCAGAACATTCCAAATCATAACAACCCCACTGCATAAAATAATTCCTCCGTATCTCTCCTCTGGTTCTTTTGCTATTTATCTTAAATCTGTGATACCCACCCACATTTGGATCAGTTTCTCCTTATTTACTGTATCAAAACCCCTCGTAATATTGAACAAACATTGTATTTGCTCATATATACAGTGAATGTGGAAGCACTTAGGGCTCATCAGGCCCTGGAGTATGATGAGAAGAGGCCAATTCCACACAAATTGCTGTATAGATTGGACGAGATTTATTCTGCAATCCTGACTTCAACAGAAGTTCTTGTCAACAGAGCCAAAGAACGCTGTACAAAGACAAACGCTGATGGTGATTCAACCTAGAAATCAATCCTTCCTTGGCACAGGCTGAGCTCATACTCTGTTTTCCTTTCTCTCTTTCCTCCCCCACCTCTCTCTCTCTCTCTATTACTCTCACTCGCTCTCTCTCCATTTTCCTTGCTGCGCAGAATAGAAATATTAGGGAATATCGACATGTAAGATGGAAGTGTACATGTGTTTAGAGAGGATGCTGTCTGATTGTAGAAACTGCCCCCAGCAATTAAAGGTTGTGTAAATGTTTGGTGACCTTTGCATATTTGAGTAAGCCCCATTCTCTGTGCATCCTATATCAGTGTGTGAAACAATGCTCTATTGAAACTGTCAAATTTAATTTAGCAAATTGGGGGGAGTTTACTTCTTCTAATAGGCGTCCAAAGTATAGCCAGTGCTATAACCAACCTGTGAGAGGTTACAATATAGCTCATTTTGCTTCAGACGATTTCTATAATTTTAGCAGAGTTTGTCGTGTTGGAGGGAGAGCATACGGATCAATGGAAACTTTGCTTGCCTGGCCTCCTGCGGCAGGCTAATCAATCAATTATAATCAAATAATAAATAGTCCTTGCATCTGACACAGTGCCGTTAACCTTAAAGCGCTTCACAAGGAATTGCTGTCAAGTACAGCAACCATGTATCGGCAGACAAATGTGCCACCAAGTTGTGCACAGCAATGTCCTGGCAATGTCAACATGAGGTGAATGATCTATTTATCTGGGAGACTGTTAGCTACGCTACGCAGAGAAACTTGCTTCTCTATTTGAACAGTGTTGTGGGATCTTATAACATCCATGTGAGAAGGCGGATGGGACCTCATGCTAGATGTTAATGTCTCCAACAATGTGGCGCTTCCCCAGGATTGGACTGGAGCAGCAGCCAGTCTATAAGCTAACCTGGGAGTGTTACAGAACTCCGTAACCCATTCCCTTCCTGTTGCCCTGTGTGGCCCACAAACATTCCTCGACTATTATTTCTGGGCAGCGGGTGTTAGGATTCCCTCCCCTCTCTTCCCTCTCTCCGCCCCCGCAATGTTTCCACTGTAATAACTCGACATCCCGCTGGTTTCCAGTTAAATCCTGGTTAAGCATCGAAGGTCAGTGGATACCGTGCCATGTTTAGATATTGCACTTAATTTTAGCCGGCTCACACATCCCCTTTTTAACGCATGAAAACTCAACTCTCAGGTGAGCAGGGATATCCCATTAATGTGATTTATGTATTAACTGGAGAAGAATGAAAGGCCATACCTCTCAGATAGTCAATGTGATGGAGTGGTGATTGATAAATTGTATCTGATGCCAATTAGATTTGACGGTTACACATGACCAAGCTGCACATATATAAGAAGCTGCTCAAAGACTTTCTCAAGGTTGGACTGCATGTCACCCCTGATTGGAACATAATGTGTGCGGAGATAAATATATAATATGTAATGTTAATAATAATAATAATCCTTGCATTTGATATAGCAGCGTTTCATGTTGTTGAGATGTCTTAAAGCATTTATAATCCTTGCATTTGATAGAGCGCTTTACCACGTTTTCATGACGTCTCAAAGCGCTTCACAGATTATATTGTAATGTGATTTGGCTGTATTTTTTGTGGGCGAAACGCGGTATCCATGTGCGCACAGCTTTGGCCCACAAGTCATGGATTGGGGGGACCAATTGATTATTTTTTTTGAAGGACTTATTACCCCCGGAAAAGTGATCTGCAATTGACTAAAAGGCAGGTTCCTACTTACTGCTAGGTAAACAGAGGCATATGGAGTAAGGAAATTTGCCCAATATTTCGGCTTGCCTGGAAACCTTGCTTGTGAGGTGAGTGCTCCAACCACTGAGCTACAGAACTCCACTTTAACAGATATACTGTATATTTTGTGGGTGAAACGCGGAAGCCAGTTGTGCACAGCAGCGGCTCACACACTGCCATGGTTTTGACTGAGGTTAGAGTGCTACCAACTGAGCGAGGCTGACTCTCACATTGGATTTGGGAACAAAAAGGGCTTTTAAGTTCTCACCAACCTGAATGGTGATAGTCACAACTAGAACTTGCATTTATATAACATCCTTTGTGCAGTCGTAGTGGTCTCAGAGGGATACGTTGACAGAATATAATTGAAACCAAGCAGGTTACAGGGCTGGAGATGAGGTTCCTATGTTCATGTAAAGTGCCCAGCCCCTATCTTGAACACAGAGTAAGTATAGTGCCCGGCCTTGATAATAATTGTTGCTCATGCTCAGACAGTTTATGATGACAGACAGTTTCACATGTTAACAGGGGGAGATGGGATTCCTGTCTAAAGGTATGTGGAGTTTTTTTAAGAGAGCCGAGCCAGAACTGGGATTAGAGTTTATTTTACAAGCCAATCAGGTTGCATTATTTTAATGAACTATGTATGCTAAGCTGCTTAAGGTTGATTGAATTGAGTTGAGCTGGTTGCTGGATTTTGCGATTAGGAGGCGTTTAGTTTTGTTTGAAGCTGTTCATTTCTTTGGAACGTTCGAGCACCTTTCCTGCTTCTGGAGTGATGTTCCTCGCGATTATTACTACGTTTTTTTCACTAGGGCCAGATTTCACAAGTCAAGCAATAAGGTGGTTGATTTTCCCTGGGGATTATCCTGATGGTTCTCCCCTATGATGGCCCTGTTTAAGATCTCGCTTTGCAACTCAACAGGTGTCTGCTGTCTCTCCCCTTTTTCTCTCTCCACCTGTCGCAATCAGTCTTGAAAGGAGATGTCTTAGACATGTTTACGACGTGATGAGGCTCTATATCAAATGCAAGGATTAATATTATCTATCTCTCAGCCTCTCCAGCCTCCCCCAGCTACTTTCATCTCTATCCTGACCCACATCTCTTCTCCAATTGTGCACATTTTTTGTGGGGAGGGAGGGATTATTACGTAAAAACACCTTATTACAGAGCATTAGATTATTATTGGAGTCCCGTCGATTAGTGTACACACAAGCGTACATTGTTCAACATTCAATACTATCTGTCTATTTACACACATATGTGCAAATACTCACAAACGCAGACTCACACAGAAACTCAAACCACACTTGCAGACACTCACACATATGTAGACACATCATACACACAAGATACAGAAAGGCTCAGGAAGTTTGTGACAGTCAATATTCAGTGGTGTGCTTGTGAGGTATCTTCATCTTCTTACAAACGAGATCAGGCATCAAGTACAAAGAACTTTGTTGCAAAATTGAGGAAATTAATCTTAATGTTATCAATTCTACTTTCCTCTGAAATTGTCAGTGTCAGATCACAATCACTCAACGTGGATAAAACCCCATGAGAGCCATCATTTGCATAGATTAACTCAGGCCTGCAATAGTTTGATACCTGGAGTGGCAAAGCATCAGTTACAGATGTTTAACAAAGGTTCAATAAACGCTGTTTTTGAGTAATCTGGGAAATCTCCTGCAATGCAAACCAATATTGTTGACCTCTTAGTATAAACTCTTTTGAAAGAGCCAGAGAGCAGGTGGGAGCAACTTTGATGCCCTGGATTCTGTGACATCCAAATTTGCACACACAGCAATGCCCTGCAAACTGAATGATCAGTTTTATTTGGGGGATTCTGTTTGGAGGAAACTGGGAGAAAGTTGCCATAGTGTCACAGGATCTTTAACATCCATCCGAACAGGCAGTTGGAGCTTGGCTTAATAGAATCTCCAAAAGGCAGCACTAAGCTGCAGTGCAGAAATGCTTAGACTTTGAAGTTATGTTGCTTGAACCCACAATCTTGTGACTCAGAGGCAAGAGTGCTACCAATCGAGCCAGACTGACACAGCAAAGTAATATACTCTTTCAAGGTCAATAATATTTGAAGGCAACATTAATTGTTTTCAGTAGATAATGAACATGTACTACCAACAAAATCCATTGATAGATTATTTTGACTGATTATGTTTACATCTGGGCACTGGATCATAACTGATCCTGAGTTTAAAGAGCTTCTAAGTAATAAATCTCTCACCTTTCTGCTTCTTTACAGTATTGGATTAATGAGTACACATCCACATTGGGACTAGGGGTCTTTCATTCTGGAATAGAGATCTATGGACGAGGTAAGTGTCCCTCCTGTTGTTATTTCTTCGTCCCTCAGCCTCAGTGTAGCAGGAGTTCCGGGAATCTATTGATTCATCTCAATATATGGGCTATTCTTTTGGATTAAGAAAGGATAACTTTTTTTGCTAGGGTTTTATCACGTCAAACATAATGTCAAGACCAAGAGGACACAGGTGTACAGTTGTAAAGGGCAATTTCAGGACAGACACCAGGAATCCTTTCTTACACCGAGGGTGATGAACAAGTTTCCAGGAAGTTGGAGGTTAAAGGTTCAATTGGACTGGACTCAATTAAAAAGCAGCTCGATGAAGCAAGATGATAGTAGTGTGGGTGGTAGGTTGAAGTTTTGCTATTAGGATTCAGCTATGAAATAATCCAGAGTCCTGTGCTGACTATTGCTCTGTCTGATCTGCAGCTGCTTTCATTTATATCATTTTAGTGTGATTGTCTATAGTTTTAATTTTTTTTTAAATTGTGATGAAGAATATTGGTGAAACAATGAGGTCCTGTCACTCTGGGACCTGGGTTAGAAATGAGCCTGTGTGACATAATAATAATAATAATCCTTGAGTATGATATAGAGCCTTATCACATCTTCAAGAAGTGCCCCAAGCTTTACACAGAATATTCTGTAAAGTGAATTGACTGTATATTTTTGTGGGCGAAGCATGGCAGCTGATTGTGCACAGCAATAAATGGAGTTGGGGTACAGATCAGCAATGATCTTATAGAATGGTGGGACATGCTCGAGGGACTGAATAGCTGACTACTATTCCTATGTTCCTACGAACCAGCATTCATCAAATTGTTGGAATGTTCAACTACTCGTGGGAAACATGAACTGGATCTAGGTCTTCTTGAGATGGGCTTATTTCACCCTATGACATTGCAATAGTAATGCTGCTCAGGAGGCCCTTTGCTCTGTGACTAGCTTGTACGATCCCTTCAGCATGGCAATCTGATGAGTGTTCCTATTCCATGGCACGGATCTTCCTCACTTCCATGGCACAGAACAGCAGATGTTAGCCTCCATATGTCCCCAGCCTCAGTGACTGACTTCTATTCTCCTCTGTTCTCTCTGCAGAGTTTGCCTATGGTGGCCATCCCTATTCTTTCAGTGGAATATTTGAGATCACCCCCGGAAATGCTACTGAATTGGGAGAAACATTTAAATTCAAGTAAGGATTGCAGGAGTAAAAATGAAAAAAAAAATCCCTCCTGACATTGATCTATATATACTACAGTTACCATAACATTTCAGACCACCTGGAATTTGTTAAATTTGTAAAATGTTCTTTAATTTTGAAATGGTGTTTCTCTGTATGTTTTACTTAAGAACTGCAGAAACAGGGCTTCAATTTGAATTCAACAATTTGCCAAATTCTGCACACTCTTATTCTTAATAATATTTATTGCGTTTGATATGATGCCTTATCATGTACTTTGTGGGTGAAACGTGGTGGCCAGTTGCGCACAGCTGTGTCCCACAAACTGTCATGAATAAACAGTCCCACAAGAAGTTGTTACTAGAATCATGATTTCAGTAACTGATCCAAAATGGGTGACCAATCCACAAAACGTTATATTAACAGAGTAAGTCTTAACTTGGGGCATTTTCTATCCCCTGGTGCCCCAGTAATGTATGCCCACTATAATTGTGAACCAGAACTCATCAAATTGGAATTGCAGACATTACGTGAAGTGAAAAATGTCCCATTAGGAAATATTGCAAACTTGACCCAATTTTTCTTTTTTCAGGGAATCAATCGCCCTCGGCACAACGGACTTCACGGAAGACGATGTGGACAAGATCATTGAAGAGCTGGGGAAGGAGTTCAAGGGCAATGCATACCACCTCATGCATAAGAACTGTAACCACTTCTCTTCAGCCCTAGCAGAGGTAAGGTGGTGTGGGCCAGCCAACGCCTACTAACACACAATATACAACAACAAATTTACTTTACACAGTGCCTTTCATGATGGCAGAACATTAATGTAACCAAATGTAAATTGGGAGACCCAATGTAACCTCAACAGCCATCCTGGTTCACCGGCAGTACTTAGAAGAATAGACTATTCACTGAGGGCCGGGGCTACCATTCAACTCCTATCAACCCTGCAAGCCCGCTCTTTAATGTGCAGGGTGGTCCTAGTTGACACATACTCCTAAAAGAGATATACTGTACTTACTGCATATTCTATGGAGCGTTTTGAAACTTCTCAATACATGCTGAGCCCGGCATCAAATATTAAGGTTATTTTAATTATTTTATGGACTCAGAGAAAGTATTCTTCAGACGCAATAACCCATCAGTTGGTTTGGGTGCACATCAAAGGATTAGGTTTTGGTCTGTTGAGTCCCAGATAATTGAGCCAGAGGGAATTAATTTTAAAGATGTCCATTTAATCACAGCCTGAAATTTTAATTAGATACTTTATCCTACAACTGAAGTGAATTCTTTGGTTAGGAAATTCAGATTTATTTCTGAGCTGCTTTGATGTAGTGCTTACTCCTAAGATTTGCAGTTACAAGCAACGGATGTGTAATTATTTTGATTATACTATACTGTTCGTTTCCTCAGAGACCAGAATATGCATAGAACATGTTGCATTGGTAGGATGTGACATCAATCCTAATGTCAGCAACGGAAGAGTTTGATCAGAACAAAAAAGATAATGTTTCTGGTTTACCTCCACAAAAATATCATTTCATCCCTGTTTCATCTGAGCCAACAAACCTTCAAATAAAATTGCTCAGTCTCTTCATAATAATAATAATACTGCACTAATCCTTGAATTTGAAATAGCGTTTTTCACATCTTATCGACGTCACAAAGCACTTCACAGAATATACTGTAAAGTGAATTGACTGTATATTTGTGGGCGAAACTGTTTTGGCTGTTTGTGAGACACTGACGTGCAAATTGTTTACTCCAATCACCTACAAAACATGCAATCATTGAGTTTCTGGTAAAAAAAAATTAAAATAATTTGCTGAACAAAACCAGAATCAATTTTATTTACTAATTCTTTTCTCGATCTATACTTTGACATTTTGAAGCCCAGCGAGCAGCCGACAAGGGTTGCCTGGAATACTGATGGGAGCTGTCCCTGCTAATTCCCTCCACATTCATTACATTTCCTCGTTTGATTGATGGGAATTGCCATGTCAGACTGTGCTTCCTGTTCACACATACACAGAGCAAACAGAGGCTTCTGCACCGTTCACTCCCAGACGCATCTCAGCTCATTGATGCTCATTCATTAATGAACAAAATGCTTAGCTCATTCTCCAGGTCGCCCAGGATAGGGAGTGGAAAGAGTAGGTGGATTGTAGGGAATTGTTACTTGTGGGGAAGGCATAAGTAACACATATCAGTTTTGTGTCAAATGCTATGTGTGGAAACCACCACCTCAGCATGTTTGAGAGTAACCAAATCAGACTGCATTCCACATATTTATGTCACCTGTTCATAGAAATTTATTCCCGGCTTCCATTCTTTGTCCGCTTTATAGTCAATGATAGATGGTGACAGCACCAATCACCAGGGTCATATACACCAGTGATCTTGCATAATCAGTCAGTAGCACTCTGGCCTCTGAGTCAGAAGGTTAAGGGTTCAAACCTCACTTCAGTAGTTTATGCTGACACTATGGTGACCTGATGCTGTCCTTCTAATGAGACTTTAAACTAAAGTTCCGTCTGCCTGTTCAGGTGGACGTTAAAGATCCCATGGCATTGATTAAACAACAACAACAACAACAACTTTCATTTATATAGTGCCCTCCACGCTGGACGGCATGTCAGAGCGCTTCAAGAAGGGATATTACTGTGTGCAAATTAGCTGCTGTATTTGCCTCAACCAAATACACAGCCCGACTGCACCCGAGTAGAAATTCCCTGACTCTGGCCTTGTTTTTTATTCCAGATCCTGTGCGGCAAGGAGATCCCTCGCTGGGTGAACCGCCTGGCTTACTTCAGCTCCTGTATCCCGTTCCTCCAAAGCTGCCTGCCCAAGGAATGGCTAACGCCCGCAGCCCTTCAGAACCACATCAGCCAGGGCTTACATAAAGACGATCAGAGTGACACAGGAGACGAGGAATCTCCGTCTACATCTGCCTCGGCTTCAGGAACCACCAGGACCTGCAGACACACCAGAGTCTAACAATGCCTCCGGCCTGCAGCGGCTCTGGGTTGTTAACCCATGACAGGGAGGAACTGTACAGCGTCTGCCCAACAAAGGCCTGCAGTGGCCATCTTAACATCAACTCACAGAAAAGCGTGAAGCTGCTCGCGATCTCTGGCAACCAGAAATGACCATCCAGAACTCACCACTTTGGCCTCTGGTTACCAATGGAATGATGGTCGTACCTGCCGACTGGAGCCAAACTCTCACACACTGTACTATCTACTGTAAACATGTGCGTTTGACTTTGACACCTAACCTTCCTCTTGTGCTGAGTTTTTGGCCTGTAAAGCTTGCTGTTAAACTCAGGCAAACAGCAGACCTCAGTGCAGTTGTCAGGCTACAGTGCGCTCGAAGGACAGGAAAGCTTTAGGAGGCTCTACGAAGAAGAAGTTGAAAGGGGAAGCGTTTTCAAAACATTGTTCTCTCCGACTGTAAAGTATCTGGGGAGTCACCCCCATGGCTTGTATGGATTCCTGTTGTGCTTTGTAAAGAGGTAGCTCTCCACTTGCCCAGGGACACCTTTCAGGACAGAGGGACAGTCAGGCCAGTGAGCTGTTTCCTTCGTTTTATAATATTGAAAAGAAAATGCCTCTTAAATAAAAGTCTCTCGGATTTCATGAACTGACGCATGTGCAGTCGCCAACCTGGAGTGATATTCGTGCTGACCTCTCACCACTTGAGAATCGATCAACGATATAGTGCCACCGAATGCTCGGGCATTTGTTCCTTTGAGCAGCATAAATCCTCTCTGTTTGCTCTCTGCTGCAGAGGGTAAAATGGCTTTTAAGAGAAATGGAGAAAGAAATGATATGGCAAATCAGAGATCATATTCGACCACAAATATGCAGTCGATTCACTTTGCAGTATATTCTGTGAAGTGCTTTGAGACGTCCAGATGAGAAGACATGAAAAGCGCTGTATCAAATGCAAGGATTATTATTATTTATTATTAAAAAGTTGGCTTTTAACTGAACGGCTGGGCGGGCTTTACGTTCTATTGATCGACATTTGTGTCACTCAACACAGCTCACACTGTACCAGGGCCTGAGTCAGAGGGGGTGGGGGATTCCGACTGGTGGCTCGCAAGTCCATTTCATCCACTCCCCACCCTATTTTTACTGGTCCACCCACTCCTCCATAACCTGTAAATCTTATGTTATGCTTCTTGAAGGGAAACAAAACGTATTGCTTGTGCAAACCCATGGACATTTCTCAAATCTAGCTGTCAGCAACCAAAAGGTTGGGTAGAAATGACGTTAGCATAGCATTTTGACAGCACGTTAACATAGCATTTCAGAGCATCCAGATTATGGCAAGTTGTTGAAATCAGATTTGATTTTAAAGTCACAGAGAGTACGTAGAGCGATGCAGCACGGAAACAGGCAGGCCATTTAGATCTTTATTTAGGGAGAACAGGTCTGTTAGGTAATAGGGAGAGCGCAGGGCAGAGGGATTGAGTTGCTCTTTTCAAAGAGCCGGCACAGACTAGATGGGCTGAATGGCCTCCTTTTTTGTGCTGTAAAATTTTATGATTCTATGATTTGGCCCAACTACTCTGTGCTGCTGCTTACACTCCACCCAAGCCCTCACCCTTCCTATTGCCCTCACGTTTACCCTTCTATTCCCATATCCCTCAGTTTTCTGTAGTTCTTTGGAGAACCGTACAGACAAACAGACTCAATATTAAGACTACAGTACATTTAAAAATTTGCCAAAATCTGTGTCTACTGAAATGCTGCATAAAACCGTATTAAATCTACAGCCGGGGTCAAAATTCTGCCCAGTTGAATAGTCTACGTGTGTGCCATTTCGAATAGTCCAACATGCGAGAGAGTTGATGCGATATCAGTAAACCCTAGTTATATTGTATTCCTTTAAAACAGTTACAAAGAGAATGGGAAAATACCTTTCACATGCAAATGCCATGCAAATACTGGGAGACCTGCTTTGTCAAGCTGTTGCCTGAATCTATGCAGTTTCTCTGCCTGTGTTGTGTGAAATTACAGCATTTTACAGCCAAACCTACAGTTACCAACATGAGTATAAGAGATTTAGTCGAACATTTTTGACTAAATCTCGACTAAATCTTTGACTAAATCTCTTTACTCATGTTTGTCTTTAATACGAGAATGTTTTGATATACAATTATAGGAAAATACAATCAATCCCGTCCTTTTGTTACAAACAAAATCCGCAAGGTGTTAGTATTAAACCATGCTGTAATGTGACCTAAAATGTAATTTACAAAATGAAGTCCTATAGTGCACATTGGATAGAGGACTTGCCTTGCAAGCGAGAGGACCTGGGTGAAATGTTAGGCAAGTTTCCTTGTAGTAAGTAGGAGCCCAGTTGATTGGTGGATCGCTAATCCCTTAAAAAAAATTGTGGCAATTAATCCGCAACTGTTTGTGCGCTACTGCTGTGCGCATTTAGCTTCTGCGTTTCATCCACAAAATACACAGACTATCCACTTTACAGTATAGTAATATATAATATTCCTTGCATTTGATATTGTGTTTTTCATGTCTTCTAGACATCTGAAAGCCTTTCACAGAATATACTGTAAAGTGAATTGACTGTATATTTGTGGGTGAAATGCAGTAGTTAATTGCGCACAGTAGTGTCCCACAAATAGTCGAGGATTTAAATGAGCAATTTATTGTTTTTTTTAGGGATTATTATCAGAAATGTGGAGTAAGGACACGTGCCCAAGGTTTTGCACTGCTGGGAATCGAACCCAAGTTTTTCACTTGTGAGGCGAGTGCTCTAACCACTGAGCTACAGGACTTCACAGTACAGTATACATCAAATGCAACGATTATTATTTTTGCATTCAGTGTTCAGGGAAGTATGTGTGTGAAAAAGATGAACTCGCACTGTGCAGTAATATATTCCAAAGGGACTTGCTCACCCATCAGCAAGAGGACTTTTATAAAGAGGTCGTACTGTTCAGGTTCTAAATTTTTATGACTGTATTAATAATAATAAAAATGGTTTTAGGTTTCTAGAGCACTAACTGGACCTTTGTCAGTGATTCAGATGCTAAATTCTTTTAGCAATAAACTATAAAGTTCTACCTGTATAATTTTGCCCTGCGTGTTTTGATATGCGTTATTTGTGTGTGTAAGTGTGCGTGACTCTGTGTTTGTGTGTGTGCAGTGCAGTGCACATATTTGTATTTTAGTTAAGATGATTTGACTGGTGCTCATTATGTTTCTTAATGTGTGCTGTTCCCTTTCTAGCTGAATTTGGTCAGTAGCATCCTCTCCTCAGAGTCAGAATCTTCTAGACTGCCAGTGCTGTGTGTGTGTGTGTGTGTGTGTGTTGAGAGGGGTGAGGTGGGGGAATGGGGGTTCAATTCCGTGAAGTATATTCTGTGAAGCGCTTTGAGACGTCTAGAAGACATGAAAAGCGCCGTATCAATGCAAGGATTATTATTATTCTTAGATGACTATTATCTTTGTGACACTATTCATAAAAAGAAGAGAGTTTCTACCAGTATACTGGCCAAAAATCCCCCCCCCCCCCCCACAAAAAAAATGGATCACTCACTCCATGGTGTTTGTGGGATACTGCAGTACACAAATTGACAGCTACATTCACCTACAAACAACAACAATAAAATTACATCCTAAAGCACTGGACAGACGGTATTCCAGAATCGAGCTGGGGATAGCGATTGGTGGGGTGTAGAGGGCAGCGATGGAAGAGGTTGATCGAAAGCATGATCAAAGACGGGCATGGGTTTTGAAGGAGGCAATGGAAGGGGTGAGGTGGAGAGACTGCAGGATGGAGTTTCAGAGGGTGTGGACAGAATGGCTGAATGCCCGCCCCCCTCAATGATGAGGCGAACAAGGTGGGTGACGTGAAGCAGGCCGGAGTCCGCTGAATGGAGGGAGTGGGCAGGTTGGTAGGAAGTTAGGAAGTCACAGAGGTAGTGGGGTGCAAAGCCATGGATGGCTTTGAAAAATAAAGTTAAATTACAGAAAGTCCTTGAAGTGTTTCAGACATGCTGTTAATGTGAAAGGTGCTATAGGTACTAAATCCAAAATAAGTAATAATAATAATTCCTGAGTAGGCCTCACTGTTTAAGACCCAATACCTTGTTATTGCAAACTCTGTTATAATTGTTTTGCTCAGCTGGGTGTCTGACACATATGGAACCCCGCTCTGGAACGGACACCCTCTCCCTGCAGAGACAACTTACTTACTACAAAGCCAGTTATAGCAAGAGATTTCTCTGCAGCAAAGACTTGTTCTGACTGGCTGTGCTAAGGAACTGGCGTGTTGGCGGTAAGAGCTGCATTATTATAGAGACAGTTCGAATTGACAGGCTGCAACCTGTCTAGTGTAACAGGAGGTTTCCAGCCACGAGTGCTTTGTTGTTCACAATGAGGTTCTATTCTATCAACATCCACCTCACACCTTCATCAAAGCAATCGTCTCACCAGGTGAGAAGGCAACAGTTGAGAGAGGCACAGTGATCCTGTTTTGTGTAAAATGCTTTAGTGAGCGCCTGAACGAGGGGAATATGGTGTCCAGTTGGTTCCCTGTACCATATTCTTCATATTCACCATGTTCTTCCGATACATTTAGGCTCCTTTAGTCGTTGAAATCGTGTTTTTCTGGTCAGACACATGCGGAAACCCATCACCAAGCTTCAGTGTGTCCAAACCCAACTGAGAATTCCATGCATCCCACTTACACATGGATATTCCAGAGGGTTTGGGGCGGAGCTCTGCTGGAGTCTCACCAGGTAAAAGTACAAGGCTCGCTATTGATAGGAAGGTCTAGCAAGCTTTCATGCTGCTTGTTCAACTCGGACTACCCTACCCATTAGGGTTTTGGCTTGCAGCGTTAACTGGAGCTGAGTGGATTGATTCCCTACTCCCAGTGACTGTACTGCCCTTACAGGTTCTGCCTATGAGCCAGGATGGCTGTGCTGCCATTAGCAGTGCCCTGGAATACTGCAGATCCTCTCGGACCAAGAACTAGACTACCACGACCAACACATAGTGTGGACTTGATACCAACTAGACTCCATAAATCTCTACTCAGGTGGTGTCACATTCACGATTCTTCTGAGTGTCTGACACAGTCAGTAGTATATCCTGTGAAACGTTTTGAATCCTCCCAATATGAAAGATGCTGTTCCGAATACAAAGGTTATTATTTTTATTATTATTACTAGTTTGTGCTTTGTCGTTTTGGTTGAGTTTAACCTTGACTTTTTTTTTCTACATTTGGCATAAAAGGGCATCAGAATGTAGCACTCACAGTACAAAGGAGGAGTGAGGGACAGCTGCTGGCTCTGTGCCTCCTCCTCTGGAGAAAGCGTTGACAACCCAAACCAAGGCTCTGAACTACACACTACCAATTGACCCCAGGCTTGTGTGCTTTATGGCAGTGGACAGGATGGTGCGAGTGAGCCTGGTGGGCTGTGGGAAGGACGGAGGTGAGGTGGGGTTGGAGTAGCTGCGGGAGAAGTTGATCCTTTGTGCAATTGTTTATCCCAGCTAAGTTCATACCTGTGGCTGCCGACCAGACACTGGAGCCTTGGCTGAAGGAAGCATTTTGGCGGTGATGGGCTTGTGAGCAGCCACACAATGGCTTCTCCTCCCCATCGGGGGATGTAAGCTGTTCATGAGGATCAGCGGAGTAGGATCTCCAGTGTAGTAACTGTTTTTATCAGGCTCCCACAGAAAAGCCATGTAGTGTTCGATCTATTTACAATATTAATAATAATCCTCGCACTTGATATAGCGCCTCATCACATTGTGAGACGTCTCACAGAGTATATCGTAAAGTGAATTGACTATATTTTGTGGCTAAAACGCAGCAACGAAATGCACATAGCAGCGTCCCACAAACAATCATGATTGAGTGGCCAATTGTTTTTTGAGGGATTCTAACCCCAGGAAAAGCAATCCGGCAATTGATTAACAACCGGGTTTCCCCCCCCACCCCATGATGGCAGCTGCAGTGAATCAGCTGTAGATTGGAAATAGGCACTGAAGAAATTGCCTTAAAAAAGAGAACAGTCATTGAGTTTCGTTGAGTACCTGTACAGTCCTGTAATTGCCATGGTTGGAACCTGAGCACCCTCTAGTGCTGAATATGTGAATTGCATTACTTTGGGTTGGCAGATCCAATCTTTCAAACAAGTCCCATTGACAAATGTTTGCACTGGTCAGAGTTGCAACAGATGGATGCCAAAAAAGAGCGTTATTTAGATCATGGGATCCAATAGTTTCCAATGTCGTCAAACTATTTATTTTCTTTGCTCTTTGTACAACAATTTGAATCCTTATAATTTACAATAATGTAGCACCTTTCACAACACAACACAAACATCCATTTATACAGTGGCTTTCACGTCAGGAAGACATCCTAGGCACTTCAAAATAATGACTGGACATCTGAGCTGGGGCTGGGAGTTGAGGGAGTTAGGAGGGGGTAAGACGATCGAAAGCATGGTCGAAGAAGTCTGTCTCAATTGAAGCAGACCTGATGCATGGAAGGTTTATTGTAAAATACGGCAGGAGACTTGGTGCTAAATAAGAAATACTGTAGTGCCCAAAATTTGGAGGTTAACTAATGAGACTGCTTCTCAAATAGGATTTATTGAGTCAGTCAGGGCTGCTATTACCATACATCAGATTGTGTCTCTGCATTCACTATCGCTTGCTTAAAGTAAGGAAAATAAAGGTTCTGTTGTAATCCTTGCATTTGATGTGGTGGCTTTAACATTGCAATGTCTCTAAGGACCTCATAGGTAATGGCTGCAATTTGAAGGGAAGTGACACAGCCAATTTGGTACAGCAATGTTGCAAGATTAGTCAAGGCTTAATGAGCAATTTATCTGTGGAGGGCTGTAGGTCATGACACTGGGAGAGACGCTTTTCGAATTGTATCATAGAATTTCAAACGTCCACCCAAATAGGCAGATAGGGCCTCATGTTAACATCTCATGCTAAGGACGACACATCCGACGATGCAACGCCCCGGTATTGAAGGGTCAGCCTAGAGTATTAATCTCAAGTTGTGGTGTGGGGATGTGAGACTAAAAGTCTAGGCCATCACTTTAACCTGGAAACAAGAGTGCTACCAACTGAGTGAGGCTGACGCTGGGAAATCCACAGCAAAGCAACACAAGAATATAAGAGTCACCGCAAATCAGACAAAAGAGCACACCGACTTCCTGAATGATTTTCAGTCTTTTATTGTAAATGTTCACACACTTTCCCTTCAGGTTACTGTACAAAGCAAGTTTGTATGCGGATCCGGGTGTTAACCCCACTGGACTCAGATAGTGTGACCTCCGGCCCATCTCAAATTCCTGAAGTCAGTTTCCCCAACAAAGTACAGTTCTGTGCTTAGCAGTGAGCGACCTATTCTCTTCAAAACTGGCTGTGTATCACCAAATGCACTGTGCCACAAGTGGGACTATTCCAGACAGCTAAAGACTACAGCCAATAGTATTATTACAAACTGTCTCTTTGATGGAGTAAAACTAATAGTTTTTAAAAACTAAAAAGCAAAAGGAAAAACTAACAGAAACGAAAGAAGGAAAGAAGGAAGGAAGGAAGGAAGGAAGGAAAGAAAGAAAGAAAGAAAGAAAGAAAGAAAGAAAGAAAGAAAGAAAGAAAGAAAGAAAGAAAGAAAGAAAGAAAGAAAGAAAGAAAGAAAGAAAGAAAGAAAGAAAGAAAGAAAGAAAGAAAGAAAGAAAATAAAGAAAAGGTTTCCAGTCAATGCAATGTTCAAGGCCTACAGACCATCAATGGACGGTTGAAGCTGAAAACACCAACAAATGAAATGCGGTCTGTTTATGGAGAAACTATTATAGGTTTTGTGAGTTGGTTTGTGTGTATGTGTGCGTGTTTGTATAACTAACACGTGGGCATATGGAAGTGACCATCTCCCCAGCAGTATCTAGACACCTGCCTTCTGTTAATGCCTGCTCATGTGTTGTGTTAAAAAAAAGCATTAAAACTTAAACATCAACACACACTCTGGGGTCCCCGAACCTTGGCTATTGCCAACCTGCGCTTAATACTTTCCGGAATTAGATAAGCAGGATGCATCCCTCCAGGGAGAGAGTGCACGTTCCATTCCAACAATCCATCTCTGAGATTTCCATGTGTAGGTGGGATGCCTGGAATTCTCAGTTCGGTTTGGATACTGTTAACCCTGATGATGGCTTTCCACACGGGCCAGACTCCCGCGGACTAGAAACAAGTTGTGTCTAATTTCCTTCAAGGCAAAAGGAAAGATTAATAACGGAAACCCGGGAGCTTCCTTCCATCCAGCCTCACTATAAACAGTGTAAACAGTGCCTCACTGTGTAAAGTGGCTGTTTGCAGTGATTACTTGTACAGTCGCTGTCTGTATAAAGTGTCTGTCTGAAGTGACTCACTCTACAGCAGTCTATCATGAATCACACCGTATTAAAGAGCTACCAAGAGAATTATTCTACACAGGATCAGTTCATGATGAATTGCTGTATAAAAAAAGCATGTTTACTGAGGCTCAGGTATAAAGAGCGAGTCTCTTGTATATGGCACTGTACAGAGGAGTTGTCTATAGTGATTCTCACTGGACAGATGGCTATCTACATTGTATCAATCGCACTGTTCAGAGCGGCTATCTACGTTAGAAACATAGAATCTTACAGCACAGAAGGAGGCCATTCTGTGTCTGTGCTGGCTCGTTGAAAGAGCTACCAACTAGTCCCACTCCATTTCTCAGACCCTATGGTGCTGCAATTTTTTCCTTTGCAATTACCTAACCAATTCCCTTTTGAAAATTACTATTGAATCTGCTTCCACCACCCTTTCAGGCAGTGCATTCCAGATCATAACAAAGCTGCGTTTAAAAAAAAATCTCCCCCCCCTCTCTGGTTCTTCTGTCAATTATTTTATTATGTTAATTATATTAATTCACTCTATAGCAGGCTGCCCATATGAATTCACTGTATAAACTATGTTTGTTAATTCACTGTATATAGTGATTGTATAAAGGTACTATCTATGGTAAATGACTGTATAAAAGATCTGTCTATACTGAATCACACTGTATAAAGGGTCTAACTTTAATTAACGGCAGCGTTCAAAGATACTACTCCTGGTGAATTATACTGTACAAAGATCTTTTCTGCAGTGAATCACAGTGTAGTCATTCGCTCTCTATTAAAGGATTTTTTATCAAGTGCCACAGAGTAACATACTGGAGTTCAATGAGCGCTAAGTTCCTCAATAAGGAAACAAGAGCTCTTACGTTGACTGGAAGTACATCATGTGGTGATTGATGTCTGGCGAGGCGTGCCAGCGGGATGATTGGAACTCCTACAGGATTCCGTATTAAGGGATTTGGTAAAGAAATACCATGAATTAGCCCATGCTAATTGGTTCTCATTGTCTAATGTACTGTATTCTGTTTGCTGTTTCAATCTTCCTCGATAACTACACAGCAGTTATACACTGGCACAAGTCTCACAATAATTGTCAGGTCGTTTCATGTACAGAACTGTGGAGCGACAGAAAATTACAGCACAAAAGCAGGCCATCCAGCCCATCGTCTCTGTGCTGGCTCTTTCAAGAGCAATCCTTCCAGTCTCGTTTACCTCCCCTTTCACCATACCCAGTGTTTGTGTGTGTGTTGGGGGGGAGTGAGGGGGGGGGGGGGGGAGGGGAATCAAGGAAACGATAGAAGAAAAATAAAATGAAAAACAAAAATCTCGTGCTTTCTCTCACAAACTAAAGTGAACATTTACACTGCAAGGATTCTTTGGAATATTTGACCCAATTCTTTAAACCAAAGAAGAGATGCCATTATACGAGAAGCATATCTGATAAACCAAAATAGATGCCCTGAAATTCCAACTAGTCTCAGTCTCATAGGGCATTTAGTTACGAAATGTGGAGCAGAATTGTAGAAAATTGTTAAATTTGATGTTAATTTGGAAGCCGCTTTTTCCACAGTTCTTAAGATAAACAAACTGTTTGGGCATTTTTAAGAATTTACGACTGAATTTGGGAATTTTTATTTGGTATAGCACCTTTCACATCCGGATGATATCCCAAAGCACTTCACAGGATATTACAGTGAAATGCAGTGACTGTTATGCGACGGGCAGAATGGCTGTATGATTGTATAATTACGTATTTTGTGGGTGAAATGCGGCTGCAATTACCCACAAACAGCCATAGAGCGAGTGACCAATTTTACTTGGGATAAACAGGACACCGGGGAACACCCCCTTCTCTTTTTGAACAGTACCTTGGGATCTATAATGTTTACCTGAAAAGGCAGATGGGACCTTGGTTTAACAGCGGACACTAAATTGTTTTCCACAATTCAGCACATTATTAAATTTCAAAACTAAATGATAGTACAGTGTAAGACTAGGCGTAATTTGGGACCTGAGTAAATAGCATGTTGTCTCAAGCATCCTCCACTGGTTCCTAGTTTAAGTCTTATCACCGCGCTGCTTATATTTAGGATTTACATCAGAAGATCTGCCATCAGAGGCTCTTAAACAACGAAGGTGCTCTTTATTCTCTCCATGTTAAAGTCTTCTCTTTTCCTTTGAAAGCGGAAACTCAAACGCTGGGCAAACCAAGCTAGAAAAATAAAGCTTCCATTGTATTGTTAACACAAATGTACCTGCAACTGGAATAGAAAAGGCAATTCTATATCAACATAGTCACAATATACGACCCAACCCCAAAGCGAAAGAACGAATTGAAAAATACCAACTTTTGAGCTTGCAAGATCTTCCCACCTTTAAAAATAAACCTCTGATACTCGATAAAGAACGAAATGCACGCAGATATCTTGAAGTTACCCATGCAAACTTCTCCTGCTAGAAAGCTTTAATGCTTTTAGACTAAACCAACAATCCATTGGTAGCATCAGAGGAAACAGTGCTCATTGCACAGACTGGCTAATATATTGCTACATCTAAAAAATAAATCGCCTTGTCCAGTGATGGCTTTCGTTTCCCTAGCGAGAAGCAGAAAATGAAGCAGACAGATGCACAACGGAAAGGTAAGAGCACTTTGAGTTCCAAACTTGTTTTCATTTGAGTTCAACATCTAAGCCAGAGCTGCAGCACTGAACTCATTCCCATTCATTCGCACTGAACTATCCCGTGGGGGCTCAGTTACACATAGAACTCGTTTTCCCAATCTGTACGGTATGAAAAAGAGACTCTGCACAAAAGGTTAGTTTTGAATAGAAATTGACAGCCTGGCCTCACGTGAGGGGTAAGATTTCACCTGTTAACCTAGCATGTCTGAGGTTCCGAAATATGGCACATTCTTAAACGCAGCCTTTAATTTTGAAGTTCGTTAGATTCTGATGTTGACACCCTCCCAGGTCCTGGAAGCTCTGAAATGTCAGGTTAACAGGATAAAGCTGGCACCCGAGTGGAGTTCTAACCCCCATGTTTCTGTAAGCTGGATACATGGTGTGAGTATGTGTGAGAGAGGCTATACTCTGACTGTGTCCCTTGCTCATTGGACATTGGACAATCTCATCCACCAGCACCACCACAACCACCACTGATCCCCACTCCCAGCCCAGCGTCGAGCCGCATTTTAAACGAGTCTGGCCTCCTGGCCTCTTTCACTCTTCGTTGGCACCATCTAATTTTTTTTTAGTGATACGACAAGACATTGTACAAAACGCTACCGTTCGGTACACAGACAATTTAACACAAAGTCACAGGATTTGCACTAAAACCCTTCACTTTTCTTTTCATTCCGACTGATCAGACCAAAGTTTTCCAAACAGAGCCGGTTGGACTCTCTCTCTTTTTCTCTCTCTGTTCCTCTACCCTCCTCCCTCTCTATCTCTCTCTTCACTCCTCCTGTGTATTATCTATCGCCTGTGGTTCTCTCCATACAGCACAAGTGAGTGTTCAGCTAGGTTACTGGCACGTTTAAAAACCAATATTCAAAATATACAGAATATGTAACCAAATCGAAAGGAAATATTTGCAATAGGCAAGTCGGCAAATGAGCGATCCTGCCTGGCTACCTCTTTGACTGTACTTACAGCCTTCCTCTTCAACCGTGCTTATGGGGGCCACTTCCCCCCAACTCCCACCCCCAGCTCGGAGTCAGCCATTGCCACTGTTAAGCGCTCTGAGACGCCCTCCTTTGTGGAAGGCGCTATATAAGTGCGAGTTGTTGTTGATGTTGTTGTTGCTGCCTTCAGAAACGTGCTCTCCTCCAGTTCTTCTGTTGTAAGGCGGGGATTGCTCTTGTTCTCGACACACCAAGCACCGAATGCAGTCATTGTCTAAACCCGCATCATCGTTTTCACCGCCTTCACCAAGGACTCCTTGTTGTTGTTGTCATCGTCGATTTTTTTTCTGAAAGAGTCTCTGTGACTCTTCGATGAGATAACTTTCATCGAAGAAGTTTCAAACACACAAACTACCCTACCCTCACCGGTAGCCACCCTCTCTCCTGCCCCCCTCCATCGGACTCTCCCGTTCCCTTTTCACTAACCCGGACAGGATCCAAAATAACCTTCACCCTGCCCACAATTCCCCGCTCCTGCCTTCCGTCACTTCCCCCTCTTGCCTCCCACCCCCACTATTCCTCTACTCCGGTAAGAATCCAAACTCCATCCCCAGCCGCCTTAGTTTCATTACAAAAAGAAGACCCGTAAGGCAAGAACAGCTCAGTGGAGACTGACAAAGACACAGAAAGGGCGGTTTGCTCTGCGATGGGGGTAAAGTTTGTGAGTTGCGCAGTCAAAGTTGGGGTGGTTGGGTGGTGGGTAGGTGGAGGGGGGTAGGGCAGGAGAATTGCCCATTTCTGCTCTGTAAGTGTGGAATTGGTTGGCAAAGTTGGCACCCTTGTTTCGAGGAGATCTAAGATCTTGTTTTTTTTTGGTGTTTGGTGGGGGGAGGTGGGAGTTGGGGTGGGGAGGTGGGGGAAGATGGCGAGGTGTTGGCGAGGGCAGGATAGATCACACCCGGCTTTAGAACCCCTTTATGTGGCAATAAGCCTCCAGGCCCGAGAAGAGAATGTACAGTAGCCAGAGCCCAAAGAACAGAGTGACGGTGACGATCCGGGGTCCGCGGGGGCCCCCCAGCTCTCCACCGATGTGCGGCCGCCGCCTGTACAGCAGGGCGCTGATGCCGATGAAGGCGAAGATGGTGAAGAGGGTGACAGAGAAGGCCAGGGTGCCCGCGTCCACCCGGAATTCACGACCTTGCGCCGCCCAATAGATGGCAGCCACCGACCATGCCAACCCGATCCCCAGGAACACGTTGACCGCATTGCTGCCCGTTACGTTCCCAATCGAGGCGTCGGCGTACTGGTCCTGAGCCGCCGCCACTTTGCTGGCGAAGGTGTCTGCGGAGAATTACAAATCAAAAGCAAGTGAAGTCACAATAATAATAGTAATAATAATCCTTGCATTTTGATACAGCGCTTTTCACGACGTCTCAAAGCGCTTCACAGAATATACTCTAAAGTGAATTGACTGTATATTTGTGGGTGAAATGCAGCAGCCAATTGTGCACAGCAGTGTCCCACAAACAGTCGTAGATTGAAACGACCAATTTTGTTTTGGTTTGCTTGCTTGGAGGGACCACCACCACTCTCCCACTGCACCCCCCCCCCCCCCCCCTCCCACCCCCCACTGCCCACACTGCCCACCGGCCTCTGCCGTTCACTGACCTGGTACCGAGGTGCCGAGAGCTACAAAGACCACGGCGGTGACGGAATCCTTCAGGCCGATGGTGCAGCCGAAGTGCGAGGCCAGGTCACCGATGACGGCAGTGAGGAGCCCTAGGATGATGATGGAGGTGAGGAAGCAGGCCCAGCCGCTCCAGTACTCGGTGGGCGGCACGCACGCAAACAGGACCTTCCAGAACACCGTCAGGAAGTGCATCACGTAGTCGAAGCACGAGGGCAGCCTCTCCTCTCCCGTGTCCTCGTCCTCCTCATCGCCTGCGAGGGGGAGGAGGGGAGGAGATGAGGGAGGGTGGGGGCGGATGGGACGGGGGTGGGTGGGGGGGCACAGTGTAAAAAGGGAGCCGTGGTTAGCCAGTGGGAGAGCATCACAGCACCAAGGAAGGGATACAGACTCGAGCAGAGGATAGGACAAGGGACGTAGTGATACACAGTGAAAAATCTGACTGTAGAGTTAATGCTAACACAGACTTTTTCATCTCTCTGACACTAGTGGATCTTTTCTGGGCAGCCTGCAGCTGGCAGTTTGTTTCCAGCAAACAAACTTTGCTTCCCTTCACCTTCCCCCTCCTTCTGGCTCAGCCTCGGGCTCCGTCATTGTGAAGCGCTCCTTCACACCGTCTGGCATGGAGGGCGCTACATAAATGCCATCTGAATATAACAATATAATCTCTGGTGTATTATAAACATCTGAATGTTGGTGTAATATTTTAAAAAGTTGTGATTCTATTATCATGATATATTTATACAAACGTAGAAATATTCCACCCAGGCAATGTCCAGAAAACCTGTTTGTGAACCAATTTCCTCTATCTTTTCTTCAATACAGTACAATAAAACTTACATTTAAATAGCGCCTTTCGCCGCTGTTTAAAAATCGTGGCATGGCCACTGAGCTAGGGGTGGAAACTGAGGGGGTGTGAGGAGGGGGCGTGTGGAGGGAGATAGATGCTTGAAAGCTCAGTCAGAGAGGTAGGTCTTGAGACAAACCTTGAAACCTGCTGAGGATGGGAGCGAGGGTGAGAGGAAGTCAGGGATGGATGAACAGAAAGTGGGGCAGTTGACTGAAAGCCTTATACTGTACATGGAAATTCTGGTTCAGTGTTTGGAGCAGCAGCACTCAAGACATCGTTCCCTCAAGGACACTAAAGAATTGGGAGCTTCTGTCAGCACCAGGGGAACAAAAGAGCGTGGTTTTTTAAAGGTTAGGATGAGGTATAGGATACGTCAGTAGCCTGTGTCTTTAGATTCAGTCCACAGCACATACTGAAGGTCACTACCAACCAGGCAGCTTTCGTCCTTGTCTCTGAAGGCAGCTTCCGTCCTTGTCTCTGGTGTGTGGGGCTGGGAGAGGTGAGCAGTCCTCTCTCTGTGTCACTGAGCTTTTGTGACTTGTTATCAGTCTCCAGGCCACTTGCTTCCACGGAAACGTCATTCAAGCAGTTTAATCCCTCCGCATCCCAACGTGTTCAAGCGGCAAGGGGCCAGGGACCCACGTATGTTTCAGCCAGGGTGGAAACAAATTAAAACTCACTCAAGCACAGATCAGCTACCGTCAGATCAGTGAGTTCAAATTAGCATAAAGTCCAAAACGCAAATAGGTGTTTCATCAATCATCAGAAACAATAATTCCATTTTGCTAGAAGGACCATAATTCAAAGTTCATTCTATTTTAAAAATGTAAACAATTATGGAGAACACACAGTGTCTTTGTCTGGAGCTTATCCGTCACCTTGTATCACCTTCACATTTTCATTTGCGAGATTTTTACATTTGTTTTCCATCTCTGTCCATTCTCGCTTAGTATTGTTGTAGTCTTAGTATTCTTAGTACTATTCTTATACTAATCTTAGTATTCATACTCAAAGGAGTGTTGGTGAGGCAGCGTGAATGGGGAGCGGTGTGAAGGGGGAGGGAGAATGGTATGAAGGGGCGAGACTAGACAGAATCTATTACAACAACATCAACAACTTGCATTTGTATGCCTCAGGGCGCTTTAAAGTGGTGAAGCCTGACGCCTAGTTGGGGGAAGGGAGGAAATAACCTTAAACACGGTGGAAGAGGAAGGACTTCAATCATGATCCAAAAAGAGGGGAATGAGGGGCGAGGCAGGAGGACTGTGGGAGAGAGTTCCAAAGCTTTGGGGTATAAGTGGCTAAAGGTGCGGCCACCGATGGAGGAACAGAGGGTAAAAGGGTCAAGCAGGAGGCCTGAACTAAACATCCTGTTGTTCATTGATGCATTACAGTTGCTGTGGGTTTATTGGCAAGCTTCTGCCAGTATTGTTCAGAGACTTGTCAGATAATCACTGAACAAAGATCAAATGCAACACCTCATCCTGCCAGAAAGAGCACAGGCTACGTTCTTGCCAAGCAGAGCAGCTGTTGTGTCACAAGCCTTGCTACTCTGCTGTTGAGCTTCACACTTGGTCAAAGGCATTATGGCACATAGTAAGGTATACTGATCACAACCCTGTCTGATTATGGAATAAATACTGCGTTGTTTTATTCTGAAACCAAATGTAAGAGGATGGAGCAGTAATCAACAATGCTTTTCCCACGTCACCCTAGTAATCCTTTTAAAATACTGGTACGATGGTGGAATTCATTGCGTGGGTAGATGTAGCAAAAGGCTAGGGAAGTGATAAAAATCGGTCTAATCCTTGCATTTAATCCAGCACCTTTCACATCGGGAGGACATCTCAAAGCACTTCACAGTATCCACTACAACGTATAGCGACTGCAATTAGTATGGTTTGGTGTGAGAGATGTGGGCAGGGCACAGTAAAGCATATTCCTTGCATTTAAAACAGCGTCTATAAATGTCAGAATGTCTCGAACAATTTTAGTGGGGGTTCACCGTAAAGCAAAGTTATTTGTGTACCCCGGGTACTTGCTACTTGTGTGTTTGAAAATGAATTAATTGATTTAGTTCCTCACACGTGGAACCCATTCATTTGCTTTCGTAAATAAGTAAAATCCTCATTGGAACTCCACTGATATGAGACATCTTCTTACTGAACACTTTTCTCTTTGACCTCCCCTTTCCCCGCTGGCTGTCAAGCCCAGCCTTTGTTAAGCGCTCTGCGATGCTACCCAATATGAAGTGTGCTTTGCAAATGCAAGTTGCTGTTGCCGTCTGGATAAGTCACCAAGGATCCCGACAAACAAAAGGGGACTGCTGCCTCTCCGCACCAATGTTAAAAAGGTAAAAATGTCCAGTTGACCATTTTGGAAACTATTTTGCCGTTTGTTTGCAAGGTTTGACATGTTTGCTTTGCAATCAGCACCAGTTAGTTGTTCCAGAACCAATGTGAAGTTGACACGGTTCCGTTTACTTTGCTTTGAGTTTCTCAGGATAATAATAATAATAATAATAATAATAATCCTTGCATTTGATGGGAGAGACATCTTATCAATGTCTCAAAGCGCTTCACTGAATATACTGTAAAGTGAATTGACTGTATATTTGTGGGTGAAACGCGGCAGTCAATTGCGCACAGAAACGGGCCACAAACAGTCGTGGATTGAAATGACCAATTTATTTTGAGGGCGGGGGGTGGGGGGGGGATTGTTATGCGTGATATACTGTACTGTAAAGTGGTGTGACTTACTTACTGACTTAACAAGTACATTGTAGCCTTGTTATAACATGGTAGCTGGGATCCAGAAAACCCTGTTGAAGAACTGAATGAACACTATGATGGTGTAATAGTGGCACTGCATTGAATCTTCCTTTTAAAAATCCTAATTGATTGGGCTGGTGTGGTCCTCTCGGATATACAGCGTGACTGGGAATTGTGTGTTCCAACAATATTATTAAGCAACAAAACAAATATTCCCTCAAGGAATGCTTTCAATGATTCCCACTGCCGCCTCAGTTCATTCCACATTTTCTTTCCATGAAATTGGTTAAAAGCACAGCACCCGCTATTTTTAGTCACTTAATAGATTTTGCTTGACTAAGTGAATGTGGTATCGAGGCTTGATCAAGAGGCAGCTTACTTTGTAGACGCAAACACAGTCTCTACATCCCCAGCTGTTAATATCAAGTTCTTTGTAATTTAAGATGCCCCGTCATATGCCGTGAATTTAATGAGAAAGCTCATTTCATAGGATTTAATAAACCAAACCAGTTTGAGAAGGAAGCACAGCCCTGATTGAAAAAATATCTCCTCGGGTCCATTTTGAAAGTGCCCTTCACGTCTGGAAGACAGCTCACAGCACTTCACAGGATTAACTGCAAAGTGTAGTGACTGTGTAATCTGCATGGTTTGTTGTGGGAGATGTGGGGACAGCAAAGCTTATGGAGGATGTTTGCGGTTTACAAAATATCACCCCAGATTTCATTCTATTGCTTCTAGATATTGCTCTCCCCCTGGCTGGGGTTAGACTCAACCAATGTAAAGCCCTCTGGATGCTACCCCACGAGAAGGGCGCCATATAAATGCAAGTTGTTGGTGTTGTTATCCCTATCAACCAGCCCGCCCCCTTTGTTCAGCAGACTTTGGTCTGCTCCATGTCTCCCGCCCAACCTGCCCTCCCATCGGTGGCTGGGCGTTCAGCGTCACTGCCCCCACACTCTGGAACTCCAGTCCACAGTCCCTTTGCCTCGCTTCCTCCCTTGCCTCCTTCAAGGCCTGGCTCAAGAACCTCCTGTTCGATTGTGCCTTTTGCCGCCCACCCACCTCTCTCCCTCCCCCTACACTGCCCCTCCTCTGTGCTCAGATCCTGATCCCTGATGATTCAGTGCCTTGGGACGTCCTCCCGACGTGAAAGGTGCACTATAAATATAATTTTGTTGTTGTTGTTCTTGATGCCCGGACAGACAGGTGGACCTTCTATTTCTTCAACACAACTATAATATCCATTCTTAGAACACTTTCCATGTCAGGAGAGTAGCATCCCAGAGCACTTGACTGTGCTTCGTCAAGGTGACCAAAAGCATGGTACAAATGATGGGCCTTAAGTCAAGCTGTAAAGATGGGGAGAGCGAGAGGGGGAGAGATGGAGGTGGATGGACATTCTTGCTGTTATAGATTCTGTACCAAATGCATATATTATTTATTATTTTTACCCAGTCAGCTCCCAATACAAGCTGATGTAATAACTTGAGAAATGTTATAACAGTTGGAAGTATTGAATGTTTTGGTGAACCCTGGATAAAACAGGCGTGATATAAGAGAATATTCTAGCTGTTAGATGGTTCTTACCAGCACTGACTGTGATGGCCTCCATGAACTGATCCCGCCAGGAATGTGTCCCTACCACCAGTGCAAGGTTTGTCTTCTTTATCAGCTTATCCACTGTGCTCTGGGAGTAAAGGACAATAGAATGAGACTCGGAAATAAAGACCTGGCAACATTCTCTTTACGGACCAAAGCTTTGCATCTACAACATGTCATGCTCAAGTGATACAGTGACTCCTGTCAGGCAGCAGGCGGGGCTATATATAGTTCTGGTCACTGCGACGTAAGGGAGTTAAGCAGTTTGCGTTTCGGGTAAGGAAGGGTCAAGGCTACATAGGGTAAATTTTAGAGAGTTTGTGGGTGCAGTGGACCTGATGGGCCATATGGGACTTCCCATACCTTATGCCTTCCCATATCTAAAACATAAGAGAAATTGGTATTCTTCCTGTATTTTAGGGCGGTTTAGGAAATTTCATTTTTCTACTTGCCTTGGGCAATCGGAAACTGATTGAAATACAAGGGAGACGATGCAAGCAGATAGTGTCAATTCATCCAAATTAAAATTAGATAAGATTTATTTTAGAAACTAATATGCTGGGATACCTTATATGAGTAATTTGAAGCATGACAAGTGTAGTATGCTTGGAAGAAGCAGGCAACTTTGGATCTTAGGTTCCCAAAGCTTTCCACTGTGGTGGTAGGCTAATACATATCAAATAACTTACTTTTAACATCTTCATTACCATAGCAACTACCAGGTTAACAGAAGGCAAACTGGATGGGTTTATTTTATGTATATCTTCCTAAATACAATGGGGGAACGGAACCCAGAAAAGGGAAAGGTTTACAACAAATGCCCAGAATTACTTTCTAACTGAAACCAATTCATTCTTACCTTGAATTCATAAGATTCTTCAATGATAACCTCCAACTTGGGATGCTCACCCAAAAGAGGCTTCCCCATCTCCGCAATGCGCTTGGCCTCTTCCTCTTCAATTGTGAGTTTCCTGTCAGGATCCTCTGCAAAACCAACAACCATAATCCTTATGGCAGCTTTCACTTCAAGAGGAGGTCCCAAAGTGCTACAAAGGATACTACACTGTAAAGTGCATTGACTGTGCATTTGTGTGTGTGTGTGTGTGTGCATGGGGCAGCCAATTCTGTGCACACACAGCCGTGAAGGGATTGAGCAATTGTATTTGGGGGGATTTTTGGCCAGGATACCAGGAGAAACTCCCTTCTCTTTTCAAACATTTCAGCGCCTTAGGACATCCTCCCAACATGAAAGGTGCTGTACAAATGTACTTTTGTTGTTGTTGTAATGCACTGGGGATCTTTAAAGTCCATCTGAACAAGCAGACGGACATCAATTTAACGCCTTATCCAAAGAACAGAACCGCTGTCAATGCAGCACACCCCCAGCACTGCGTTAATGTCAGCCTCGACTATATGTGTTTAAAATCCTGAAGTGGGACTTGAATCCGAGAGCTTCTGCATCAGAGGTGAGAGTGCTACTACTGAGACAGCTTTGACACAGATGTCAGGTGGCTCTCAAATGACTCTTTAACAGTTATAGTGGTGGAGACTGGGGAATAGGCCTGAGCTATTGGAAAACCTAACGAAAAGATGAAAAAAACACACGCAAAGAAACATAAAACAGTGGCATTTTACAGCTTAGTATAACTGGTGTCAGCCAAGCCACGTTGAGACCAAAGTGTTTATGTTTCTGTTGATTCTGGCACAAAAACCAAACGTTTGCATCAATTGCTTTAAAGAACAGGAGCCCAACAAATTCTACTTTTAAGTTACAGTTTTGTTAGCCTCTGTGGAGCTTGCGAGTATTTGAAATGTGCAAGTAAACATAAGGACTTGTGTCAGCCAAGCACTACCGAGTCGGCAGGAAGTTGTTGACCTCAGCAACTTTTACAAATCTCTTGACTCAGGAATAAAGAACGCAATCGAGCTAACCCATGCAAAACTTAGTCCCAAACACTGACGAGGCTGCGTGAGCTCAAGCTGACGATGCTGTGCTGGCCTTGGGATAATGAAGAATTGTGCTGACCTGCACAGTATTCGTAATCACTTCACCTCATAAATATGGGGCCGATTATTGGGAAATAACTGAGCCGTGACATGGTGCAGTAAACTCCAGCTTCCTGCCTTGGTTCCTATTGGGAAGATTTGTCTTTAAATCCCACCGATTGACACTCCAGTCCAGTGCTACATTTAAAGTCCATCTGAACAAGCAGGCGGACATCTGAGAGTATTGTCAGAGGTGTTGTTCTTCAGATGAAGTGTTAAAATTGAGGTCCCGTTGCGTTGCCCAGGTGGACATTCAAGATCCCCATAGCTATATTCAAAAATACTGGTCACTCACTTCATGGCTGTTGCAGCGTGCAAACTGATTGCTGCTTTAACCTACAAATACAGTCACTGCACTTTAAAGATACAGTCTGGAGGGTTTTGAAGTTGTTCTTGGCCTTATAGGGGCTGCATCGAATGAAAGTATAATATATTCTGTGAAACGCTTTGAGACATCTCAACAACATGGTGAGACTCTATCAAATGCAAGGATGATTATTATAGTAAACATTTCATATTCAGTATGTAGTGTTTTCCTGGTATTCCTGGAAAATGACTTCAGATAGTCCAAGGGCTTTCTTCATCCGGACTAATCTTGTGATCTTTTGATCCTGTCATTTGCGAGTTCCGGATATCTTGCAATGACCCCTTCACAAGTTGATCTCAGAGACACTGTCTGCAGGTCAACTGATCAGGATTAAATTCAACCACTCCATAACCTCCATGACACACAATATGAATACTACTTGCTAGCAGGCAGTGAATTGTGTGCTACAAAACACTTTCCAGGAATTACCTGCGAAGCAGTTTGAGACAATTGAACATTAGAACTGCTTCAACAAATGTAAGGATTACTTATATTTTATCCGGAACTCCAGATTAAAGTTACAATCTACTCAACTGAGGGACGCATCTGTTCCTTCTCAATCAGGAGTTATTTTCAGCACTATATTATTATCATTCAATACATTCTGTTAATCCTTCGTGAAATTATGGTTCTTTCAAGCTTCACATTTATCCCAATTTGTGGGTCTGAAGGCTGGTTGCTTAATTGCCGATTAAACGTATCAGGCGTGGGTTGACTAGTTAGGGGGCTTGGGGAGCCCAAAGTGTGTGTTGGGGGTTCTGGTGGAGTTCAACCAGCTTGTACTGCAATCACTGACTAGCAAGCTTTCCTCTGTTCCAGTAAAACAGGTTCAATGAGCTGAACGGACTATTCCATGCCTGTGCTCTTAGGATACTTCCATTTAGAAACCAAGCTGGAAATTGGCAATGCTCTGATGTGCTCGAGACAGAGTAAACAGGACACTGCTGGAATAAAATGAAGTATCTAACCGGAGAGCCAGCTCATTGAATGAACCTGGAAGAGGCACTGGCTAAATAATGTCAATGTTAACCAACTCCCCATAATTTAATATTCTCTTCATCAATATATAATTCTACCTTTATTGATTCAGGACCTTCTTTTGCTAAGATCAAGCACGTTTTTTCACATTTATTCTACATCTACGGATGCTTATTGCACGTTCCATTGTATTCCACTGGAGTCTGTAGTATAATGTTGAAGAAATCTCCAAGTCATTTACGTATAGTGATGAGGAGACAGGTGATTATTCGTTGTAGAATCACAATGAAAGGCAAATGGCACCAGTGGAAACAGGGGCACTATAATAGTAAAAATACTTGCATTTGGATTTCGCGCTTCTCATGTCTTCTAGACGTCTCAAAGAGCATCACAGAATATACCGCAAAGTGAATTGACTGTGTATATGTGGGCAATAGGTGGCAGCTAATTGCGCACAGCAGTGTCCCACAAACAGTTGTGGATTGAAATGACTATGTGTGTTAACACACTGATCTGGGCTCATCAAATCTGGGTATAAGTACGAGAACACCAAAACAGCTCTTAAAGTCTGGTATGAAATTGCTAAGCTTATACAAGCACACAATCCATCCTTCGGATGAGATGTTAAACCAAGGACCCATATACCTGTTCAGATGGAAGTTAAAGAGGTTAAATGTCCTCATCGGTCACTTCATCCTTTGTATTATATCCTCTACAGCAATTGCCTATTAATATACAGTCACTACACTTTATAGTAAATCTCGTGAAGAGCTTTGAGTCGTCTCGACAACGCAAGACTTATTTGAGGGTCAGTTTACTTCTTTAAGTGCATTTTTGGTTATCTTTCCTCTCCCCACATCCACCCCCAACTCGGATGCCGGGCCAACAAATGTGAAGAGTTTTGAGACATGGTCCCGACATTAAATGTGCTGTGTAAATGTAAATTGTATTGCATTGTGTTGCTTCTTCCCATTTACCACAAGAGGTCACTGCTCTATCTTGTTCACTGTGCACAGACCATTATCCACAAACAGCCAATTACCCTTCTGTGCTATATAAATGTAGCAAAATATACTCTAAGGCTCTACGGTACAATGAAACCTCTTTTTAAAGCAGGACTCAGGACTCCCTGAAATGCAACTCACACCCTATACCTGACCTCAGTCTGTCCAAACACTCTCACATTATACAAACTGGAGTGTGTGCTGTTGCTCACATCTGCCTCAAAGTTTAAAAACTGCTGATCAGAGACTCAATTACTCAGAAATCAATTACTGAGCTTGGGTGTCTGTCGCCTCTCGCTGAAATAATAATCATTTTGTCACTCACTACGTGACTGTTTGTGGGACGCAGCTAAGTGCAATTGGCTGCTGTGTTTTGCACACAAAATATAGTCAATTTAGTTTACAATCTAATCTGTGAATTAGCGTTGAGAAGTCGTAATGATGTGACGAGCAGCTGCAGGACTATTATTATTATATTCCAGACTATGAACAACTATCTACATCTCGATACGCCATGGCATCCAATTACAATAACATTTCCCTCATTAGCCCCCGATTCCACAGCCAAGCTGATGTCTTAATGTGCAATGCCGTGCAAATGCTTGGCTTTGCTCGGATCGGCGCTATGTCTTTCACTGCCCAGCAGGTGGCAGACAATTACTTCAGAGACCAACAAGCACTAATCGTCAAAAGCGTCTCGGTGTCACCATAATGAAGGGTCTACCTCGATGCAGTCGCTGTTTGATCTGGCTCGCTGACGTGCATGTTAAAATACTGTGTGGCGTTATCAGCGGGCGGCTTGTTTCTCTCTGTTTCATGCTGTAATCGTTAGCACGCTTTGTTTATTAAAAAAAATGGGAGTTTTGTTAATTACGTACAATGGTGTCCCACAAACAGTCGTGGATTGAAGTGACCAATTTTTTTTTAGCCACCTCCTTGGCACTTCAATGAAAGCTGTTTGTGTGAATGACTCATCCCTTATTTTAGTCATATAACCTAAATAAGAAGTGTGGCGTGGGTGATTATATCAGTATAAGTGCATGTACCAGCTTGGCTCAGTCTTGACTCTGTACAGGTGTTTGTGGGTACAAGCCACACATAATAACTTGAGTCATAACTTGAGTTTACGTTCCAAGCTGACAGTATTGGCGTGCAGTATTGGAGATTATAATAATAGTAGCTTGGAAGAGCTGTTTAGCAGAGTTCCTGTCTCTTTGGTCAAGTAGATGTTAAGTATCCCAGAGCACTATTCGAAAAGTCAAGGAAATTTCTCCCAGTGTCTCCCCTCCACATGGCTGCTTGTGGGACTTCGCTGTGTTCAAATTGCCTGCTACAACAATCCACCAATCGACTACCAACCGGATTCCTACTTACTGCTAGGTAAGTAAGAGGAATGCGCGGAATAAGGATACTTGCCAAAGGTTTCGCCCTGACCTGGAATCAAACCTGGGTCCTCCCACTTGCGAGGCAGGCGTGCTAACTACTATGCTACATGACTCCATTTTTTTTCCAGGACTCTGTTAAAAAAATGGCAACTTAATAGAAACCAGTTTCACTTCACAGATCAACCCTGGTGGAATTTCATCCCCTAGCCCCAAATAAACAGTTTCTAAGTCTTACTTTTTCAAATTCATTTTACTCTCTTTGTGTGCGAATGTGTCTTATCTTCTATGCTAAGCTATTGACGATATATTCAGATCCACTTGCCACCCCCACTTCTCAAAATAGAGAAAGACTATCCTGATGAAATGGCAAGACAAACCTTTATGAGTTGTGCATTAACAGATTCGCACTCATTAAACAGAGTGTTGTTCGCTGCGCCAAACACATATGGGTAGGACATTGGCATTGATGGCCCAGCAAACCAACTGTGGGTTAACATAAGGCAGGCTGCAGTGAAACATCAGTCATGGTTCACACCATATTCGTGGTTTACGCCACATTTCAACCTTGCTTTACCATCAGCAGCTGCAGGGCTTGGAGGCAAGTTCACGGTTTTGAAGGGCAAAGGAGATGGATGAACATGAGAGCATAGAAGAGCATGAGAAAAGTCATTGGTGCTGCTTGGAAGGATGTCGGGACCTCTGACAATTCCATGCTAAGTGTAGTGTTGGGACAGATGACACTTCCACTGTCAATACAGCCAATTACAGTCAATTGCTGTTAAGAAGTAGTTCAATGCAATGAACAAACACGCTTCTATCACGGATTGCTCTCAGCAGGAGTCGCCTTCCCCACTGTGACCAGCTGAGCTGAGATCCTATGTGTGTGAATACATTTTAGATAATGCAGACCACTTCACAGAATCTAATGCCAAAATAATGCAGAGCCTTCATTGCATAAAAGCATTGCTCCAGCAATGGAAGCATCAAACCTGACCACAGATTCCATTGTAAACTCTTCTTTCAGGCTCCCTGATCTTCCAATGCAATAGGGCAACAATCATTGTTAGATCACAACAATGTGAAGAAACCCTTTCAGCCTCTGAAACCTATATTAATAATAATCCTTGCTTTTGATATAGTGCCTTATCACAACGTTGAGACATCTTGAAGACGTGATAAGGTGCTGAATCAAACGCAAGGATTATCACTGAGGGCGCATGTTCCAGAGTTTTGGGGTGCAGTGACTGGAAGCACTGCTATGGATAGTGGAATGGAGGGCACGAGGCACAAGCAGGAGGCTGGAGCCAGTTTGAGCGGAGGATTTAATTTAATCAGTTTTGCATGATGTACCTAACCAATTAATATGGTGACAGCTGTACACAAGTGTATAATCCGGAACGGATTCCCCATCCATATTTGCTGCCCAACATCATTACAGAAAGTGATCTCCACACCTTGGTCCTGTGTGCGCTTTCTGAGACAACATCCATTTGCAAAGTCTATGTCTGAAATGTGCATTTGAATCGCTTCAATCGATTCGATGTGAATGATGCCGTATAAATGTAAATTGTATTCTATTCAATACTGTACTAGCAATCCAGGTAGCCAGACTTCACGTCTTGGGAGAGCTTCACAGGCATGGGATAGGACAACGAGCGAGGGAGAAGCGGGAGAAAAGTGTATCAGGGTTACAAATATCAATCCTACTGAAGATCCCCAATCCTACTGAAGGTCCCAAGTGCTGATTTACAATGGGTTGCATGATACAAATTGCCCTTTTTTCTTGCCTAGTAATTCCTTGTTGCCTCTGAAGCCAGGTTTTCTCATCTGGGTGATGCAAAGAATGTGTTGTTCAGTGACACCTTCAGCTTTTGAAACAAGAAACGTTTAAGCAGCAATTCTCACATTGGGAGGATTGTTATTATTATTTTGCCTCAAAACACTTAACACTCCTAGTTGGACACCCGAGCTGGGATTGGGTGGAGCTGGGAGGTGGGTGGAGCTGAGATGAACAAAAGTGTGGTCAAAGAGGTAGGTCTTGAGACACACCTGATGAAACCCCATTGTTCTTTCCCTTTGGGCTGCATTGTAACAAGGAGCAGATAAAGGACACCTCATTCAACATGTTATCTGCAGTAAAATCATCAAATAATGCTTACAGGTGGAAGAATACAGTGCTTCAAGGCTGTAAGAATGGTGGGAGGAATTTTATCAGTTCACACTGAAACCGTGGAAGTTTGCGAGTAATCTTTACTGAGGCATTCTGAATGGAACATCTTTCACCTTGATCTACATTCATTAGTTTTAAGCAGTTTTCAATAAATATATAAATCAACACTCCACAGGATTAAAATGCCCATAAAAATTGATGTTTTCAGGGTGGAATGCATTCCTAGAGATTCTGATCAAAATGGTTATTTATTTGATGATTTCAATCTGCATTTAGTCACACACCAGGTTTCATCTATTTACAGTGATTTAATAGATCACTTTAGAACTATGAACCAAGACAGACAGACAGACAGACAGGTGGGTGGGTGGGTGCTTGGATGGATGGATGGATGGATGGATGGATGGATGGATGGATGGATGGATGGATGGATGGGTAGGTGGGCGGGCGGGCGGATGGAGGGATGGAGGAAGATGCTGAGTGCTGCTTTGAATGAATTCATCACATTGAGATTCAGGATTGTGAAGATTTTGTATGGCATATTCATGCTCAAAATCCTTCCTGGAATATGTCCATATCATATATGGCAAGTTTGTGTGTGCATCAGATAACCTTTTACACAGATGGATTTGCTATAATGCAACAAATTATGTTTATATAACGCCTTTCACATTGGGAGAACATCCCAAGATGCTGGACAAACAGAGATTTGGACCTGAATTTGGGATTGGGATAAGAAGCAGTAGAAACTACGGCAGGTAGGGCAAGTAGGATGATCAAAGGAACAGTCAAAGAGGAGGGTCTTGAGATGAACCTTGAAGGAGGCAATGGAGGGAGTGAGGCAAAGGGACTGTGGGATGGAGTGCCAAAGGATGGGGTCAGAGAGGCTAATGGTGGGGTGGAAACTGACAGGGGACATGGAGTAAGGGCTGGAGTCCACTGAGTGGATCCAATCACTTGTTGTAAATTGGCAAATATCAAACAAGTAAAAAGCAGCAGCAAAAAGGGGGAGACACATTGGAAAGAAGAAATCTCATCGTAAACCAATAATACAAATAATCCTTGCCTCTGATATAGTGCCTTATCATGTCTTCAAGACGTCTTAAAGCTTTTCACAGAATATACAATAAAATTAATTGACTGTAAATTTTGCTAGCAAAACACGGCAGTCAATTGCACACATTGATGTCCCACAAACAGTCGTGGATTGAAGTGACTATTTTTTAAAGAAAAGCGATGCACCAATTGACTAACAATCTGCTTACTGCTAGGTAAACAGAGATACGTGGAGTAAGGAAATTCGCACTGCGAGGAATCGAACCCAGGTCTCTCAGTGGCGAGGCGGGTACTCTAATCACTGAGCTACACTTTTCCACACCAACACTAAGGGTGAGCTGTTTTTCGGAGCCTGTTGTCTATCTCAGATCAATTATGAAGAGTGACCAATTTGGTGGAAAGTACATTGTTGGAGGTGCTGTGCTTCAGATGAGACTTTGAAACACAGGTGGATATTAAAGCCCCCATGGCCCTATTCAAAAAGAGAAATGAGTTTTTCTTGGCCAACAATTTTCCAGATATTGGTCAGTCCCAGGACAGAGGCAGTGACTCTGTTGGTTGACTTTGATATCTGCTGGGCTGCCCAATGCCATTTTTTGGGAGGTCAGCCGGGTTCTCTCACAAGTGGAAACCCGTCACTGTTGGGTGCTTCAGAGTATTCAAATCAAGCTGAGATAGATTCCAGAGATAGATTATCCGAATGGAATGTGCACTATCTCCCTGGAGGGTGCACCTGCTTACCTAATTCTGGAAAGTATTAGGTGCAGGCTGGAGAGAGCCAAGGCTTGGGAGCTCCAAATTGAGGTACAGCTGGAGTCTAACCCACTAAAACCGCCATCTAAATTGCCGTCTGGTAAGCTTTCTTGCTGCTTTTCCAGCTAGGACCACCCTACCCGTTAAGGGTGTTGGCTTGCATAGATCTGTTTCAATTTTTACAGCAAAGCTGTGAATAAAACTGGTCTGATATAAATTATTCCTTGCTTATTTCCCACCCCTACCTCTTCAACATCACCACCACTGCCACCTTTCCTGATCTGGATTTGTATATTTTCAAGATGGCAAAACAGTGATTTATTTTCACAATGAACAAGGAAATGGACCTGGCTCCCAGTACACTGGTGCTCCTCTTTTCACAGTCTGTCTGCAGTGTAACACCTGAGGAATGTGTCCTTATGTATCGCTCCACCACAACTGTGTGCGGAAGTGTTAGGAAGCCATTGAACATCAATATCAATTAATATTCAGTGGACACTTTCAGAGGGAATGCAGCCTGATGGCTGTGCATTCTCCTGCGCTGCTCTGCCCTAGATACCAACAGACAGCAAGCAGTGGCAGAGAAACTAAAAGCGCCAGCTGTCGTATTGCCTACAATTTTGCGTTCTTATGAAACATTCACAAGACATGTATAAAACATAAATAAATAGTTGGTTGTGGATGAACGCACCATCTTACATGTTAAAAGCCCTGATTTCTCATTTACAGTGGCATCCGCTGAGGAACTGTATCTTTAAACTACATACTTTCATACTGTTCACCACAGTATGAAATTGAATAGAACTTTTTTTCCTCAGTGTATCCTCATCCAGTGCCAGAAAAGGCTGTGGTATCACTTTGGGCCAATAACAATGACAACAACAACAAATTGCATTTTTGTAGTCCTTTCATTGAACATCCCAAGGCGTTGGACAGTGAATAGTTTGCACCCGATCTGGGGGCTGGAATCAAGAGGGATGGAGGGCAAGGTGGGGTGGGAGTGCAAAGATGATCGAAGATGCGGTCAAAGAAGAAGGTCTTGAACTGGGTCTTGAAGGAGTCAAGGAAGGAGGAGAGGGAGGATGAATCTGAGGTCTCAATCTGACCCCCAGATCAGGCATAAAATAATAATACTATAGTCCTTGACCTTGTTTCAGTGCCTTTCACATGGGAGGTTGTCTCAAAGCACTTCAAAGGAAGGGTAGTGACTGTGTATTTGTGGAGCCCATTTGATCTCAGCAATGTCCCACAAACAGCCATGAAACAAATGACCAATTTACGTGACGGATTTTTGGCCAGGACACCAGGTGAAACTCTTCTCTTTTCAATTTTTGCCATGGGATCATTAATATTTACTTTAACAAACAGACAGGTCACTGGTTTAATTTTTTCATCTGAAACATGGCATCTCCGATAATGCTTGCCTCCCCCCGGCATCGTATTTGAGTGTCAGCCTAGTCTGTGATTTCAAAGTTCCAATGTGGGGCTTGACCTCACAATCTTCTGAGTCAGAGGCAAGAGTGTTACCAACCGAGCCAGTATCAGGAGACGTCTTAACACAGCTGCTGGAAATTGATTTTCCTGAAGCGTTTCAAATTGCACAAGACGATTTGGTGACATTTTTCAAGGTCGCTATCAAACCGCCTCATTATAAAGGCTGATACAGAATGAATCTAGTTAGAATGGAAAATCCATACTCCAGAAGACTGTTATGTCTAACAGTCTTCTGGAGTATGGATCTGCCTCTCCTCTCGATGTAGCTGTCCCCTTACGAATATAAGTTGAAACCTGCGAATATTCATCCATTTCTCAATCTCCCCTATTCAATCCAACTGGCTTAGATCCCCAGATCAGACTGACTCTCTCTCTTTCTAGAAGCCAACGTTACCAAATCAGACTGACCCTCTCCCGGCAGTAAGAAGGAAGCTCAACAGAGATATCAATAGGAATGCTACAAAAGCAAGGAAACATACCCATAGGGTCAAAATGATGGAATCGTTGAATGATTTGGTTAATTAACCTGATTTGTTACCAACTTGAAAATAAAAAGCATTACCAAGGATCACACCAATCTCCCCATCCCCCCCCAAAAAAAGTTTATGCGTCACTGGGCTCGAATACCTGTTCAAAGCTTCACCCCTTTACGTTCATGCAGTTTACAGCTTAGTAAATGGCGAATAGAGGATGAGAAAACGTCTGCTTACCCTGAGCCAACAAGAGCGCTGTAGAGAAAGAAAAGGAAAAGACAATCAAACCTCAAATATGATAATTAAAGCAAACCTTTCTGTTTGCCCAGCAAAACTGAAGATGGCAATATAGCTAGCAAATAAACTGATCTCACTTCATGTGTTGGGACATGAAGGCTCTGGGATTTGAACCCAGTTTATTGATGTGCCTTTTCGTACACGATCATACCCGGGATAGCTGCTCAGTCTCTCAGGGTGAGGGACAGGAGGAATCCCAGGAATATTGAGCTTCGGATAACATGCGGTGCAGTTAAATCCCGATAAAGGCATAATAACCAGCAAAATATTCACCTCAGGTTTGGATCAGGAGAAGTCTTAACATGACTGCTGGAAATTGATTTTCCTGATGTGTTTCAAATCACACAAGACAATTTAGTGACATTTTTCAAGTCGTCCATTATAAAAGCTTCAATGTCATGTTAAGGTGCAGGAAGAGAACAGGTAATTTAGACTGAAATCGATGACTCCACATTTAGTTTAATATATTTCTTAATAGGAATCCTATTAGAATTCCCATCGGAATTCCACTCCAGAAATAGACGGCATCGGAGTGGATTTCCCTGTGGAAATATGGTATGACACACATCCAGGTTCTCAGGAAAATACATTTCTGTGACTCGGATTCAGTACTATGGAATGGCTCCCCCCACTTTCCTCATTATTAAACAATCTAATAATAATAATTATTAATGATAAAATAGACTGTAATATGATAGATTATAATGGAATTCCTGAAGTGGGAAGGGGGGAAAGGAGGGGTACATGTATCAGGAACAGACAATTAAGGGATTATATGCCTTGATCACGATGACTGCATGAAGCGGATGAGGGGAAAAAACAGCAATATTGGAATTCTGTGCTGTGACTCATGGATTTCACTGAATGAGAGAACACAACACTGTTCCCCAATACCTGACGCTCTTCTACCTTGTAAGTTGAATGGTATTTATTTCAGTATAATAGTCCTTGCATTTGATATAGCGCCTTATCATCTCAATGAGATGAGCGTCTCAAAATGCTTCATAGAATTTACTGTAAAGTGTATATTTTGTGGGTGCAATGCAGCAGCCAATGGCACACAGCAGTGTCCCACTCACAGTCCTGGATTGAGTGACCAAATTATTAGGAGTTCAAACAGCAAACCATTGCCAGTATCCATTCAATTCTATGTAGAAGGGCTGGATTTCGACCCAATTTGGAACAAAGAGTGTGCATAGCCAGCAGCTTGTGGTGACAGCATGAACAAGAGAAAAATAGCCCATAGGATGTTTGAATTCCCTCCCCACCCATCCACATTTTAGAATAATCTAAACGCTCCCCTTTTTTGTTCTAAGTATCTGATCTGTTTGGAAACCAGATTGGGTGGATGTCAAACGCAAAGGCATTGATCTGATCTGTTACCTCCCTTCAACAGGCTTCGCATTCCCTAGTTGAAAATGTTGACTTGTCATGTAGCTTTCAGTGGAAGGAGATTGCTTTCTCATCAGGATTTCTCCCTCTCTCTCAGTCATGCTCTCTGCTCCTTTCTCCTTCTCTTGTTGATAATAATAATGATCCCTGCATTTGATATAGCGCCTTATCACGTCAAAGTGCTTTACAGAATATACTGTAACGTGGATTGCTTGCATATTTTGTGGTCAAAACACAGCAGCCAATTGAGCACAGCAGTGACCAACAAACAGTTGAGTGGGTTGAGTGACCAAATTATTTTATTTTTAGAGGAAGCAATTATTACCCTCAGAAAGTGATTCACGAATAGATTAATAACTGGATCGCTGCTTACTGCTAGATAAACATAGGCTTGTAGAATAAGGAAACTTCCCCAAGGTTTTGGCCCTGCCTGGAATTTGAACATGGGTCTTCTCGCTTGTGAGGCGAGCTCACTAACCACTGCACTATTTACTCTCAGAACTCTCTAACCTTTTCCAAAGGTTGACTGATGATTGAATGCTCTTGCTTAAACCAATCACCGAATGTTAAAGATTTGCCTGTTTTCTTGTCTCGTTCAGAAGATTGCCGCCTTGCATTGGTTGCAAGCTTAATTGTCTGTATTTATTAATGTTTTACAAAGGTACAATATCAATGGTGGTACAATAACTAACAATACAGTAACTATGGGGAGGCTAAAGTAGTTAAGCTCCACTGGGGTCTAATTCAAGGCATGTATTAACTGGATTTCGAAGGAATCCTATTAGCTCCGGAAATAAATGGGGTTGGAGGGGATTTTCTATGGGGTGGTAGGTATTAGGTACAACAAGGAGTGAGTCAGATTGTGAATTGTGGAATTTTGCTCTAAAATGCCACTTGTGTGACCCCACTGTCCTCATCCTACTGTACTGTTATTAGCAGTAGAAGTGGTATTACTATTGTCGGAAATTTAGAAATGACTCAAGGGTTTATGTGAAGAGTTGGGAAAATTGTCTCAGAGGGGAACTACTGGAGGTGAAAACAATCTCAAAAGGGGATCGTTACAGTAAACCCAGAACAACACTTCAGATTCCGCCCACATCTCCTGAATGGGACGACCTTCCCACTGTCATTGTAACACAAGATGCTGTGCTGGTGCGTGGTGTGAGTTGTGCTCATGACACAGGAACTCATCCCATGCAATAGATACTGTTCAGGAGCAAACAAGGGTTTTTGGCTGAGACACCAGCCCTGTCCCCGTCAGCTGGAGCTGTGACCTCGGCAGTGGTGTCCTAGTGACATCAACTGCGCCGGGTCCCGCTGGCTGGGAGCCTCAGGGTGAGGGGCTGGTGCTCTTGGCCTCTGGGTGAGTTTCTGTGTAGATCTGCATGAACAATACAAGACCACAGCCAAACCTACCAAACCAATGGGGTCCTCAGTACAGCCACATGCAACGTACACAGCAGAGAACGCAGCCAGTCTGCAGGCAACATGCACACACACACACACACACACACATATAGACACACAGACAAACACAAAGATACAGACAGATATAGACACGGACAGACAGAGAGATAGGCAGGTAGGCAGGCAGACACTGACAGACAGACAGTTATAGACATCATACACAGACAGACACAGATATACACAGATAGACAGCCAGCCAGCCAAACATACACAACAGAGACAGATATACAGACCGACAGACAGTCAGACAGCACTATCCCTCAGATAGAATGTCAGTGTTGTAAAGAGACAGTGTCTCTGTGTGAGCACTACCGACCGACCATTCCTCAATCTCGGGCGATGGATGGATCTCATCCTGACCTTATTTAGTGGTCAGAGTGTGGGTGTTTTGCTTGATAAATTGAAATGTGGGGAGAGGGTGAAGTGGGGGGGGGTAAACATACTGAGACCTGGCTGATTCTAAAGTGTCATGCGATGTGGTTTGGGGGGAAATCATTTTTCGTGAGGGGAGACAGGATGGCAATTGTGGGGGATAGACAAGGATGTTTAGTATTCTTCTCTGGCCGAGCAGATGGGCAGCCAACTGGCTCCGGATCGCACTGTGGCTCTTGGCCAGACCAACCAATAATAATAAAAACAATAATAATAATAATCCTTGCATTTCATATAGCACCTCATCGTGTCTTCTAGACATCTGAAAGAGCTTCACAGAATACACTGTAAAGTGAATTGAATAGGAGGCAAGAGAAAGTAGTGAGCAGCGAGCGAAAGAGGGAATGGTAACTTTACAGTACAATATACAATTGTATTATGCGTTTCACGCCCGGAGGATGTCTAGTATTACACAGCTTTTATGGGGAGATAAAAATTACACTACCCTTTGGCGGCTGGAACAAAAAGGACAGTACCTCTTCGGTAGTGAATGTGTAGGAGGGAATGGAAGGTAGAAGCAGAAATAGATTGCGGTGGGCGTCTTTAAGAAAGCTCAGCAGATGATAACTGGTGACTTAGCTTCTAGATAAGTGACTGAATGCATGAATGAATGAATGAATGAATGAATGAATGAATGAATGAAACAAAAAAGTAACAGGATTACGCTGATCACAACGAAATGGAGACACGTGCGTTGCCTCGGAACATCTTTGGAGCTCAGCTTCGCTCCCCTGTAGCAATGAGGCAAAGACTTTGGATTGCAATAGAATTAGCTGAGGCAGTGCGGAGGCATGTGATCGAGAAAAATGACAACATCAACCACATAAAAAAAAAATATATATATATATTTTGAAAAATGGCTTAGGCATAGATGACCGAAACAGGGTGAGAGCAGGAATACAGGAGGGAAAATAAAAACAAAATCAATAGATTTTCTCAACCAAAAAAAAAAGGCCGTAACATCTCAGGATCTCACACCTGATATTCCGCATTTCATCCATTTCGGTTCACCAAGCATAATGAAGAAATGTTCTTGCTTTTCGTATTCCTCATCATCATTTATTTTAACGCTTACGGTTTTCCTGTAAGGGATATAAGAGAAGAGAGTGTGTACAATGGGTTGCCAAGAGAGAAACACCACAGTCAACACACATGCGAGCTCTGGGCTTGCTGTTGGTTAGTGAGGGCTTTTGCCCTTCAATGCACTCAGATCCACGTCACATGTCACCACCATCAGTGGCCTGTCAGAGCAGACCCATACTCGGCCTTGGTTTCAGTTTGCCTTGTCAGGTTTGTTACCAGTAAAAGAAAATGACAGATATCACCATCTACCCCCACCACCGCCCGACCAACCCCATCACCACCTCCCCAATCCCTTAAACCACACAACCTGCCAAACTCATTGATAGTTGAAATTGGATGCCAAACTGCCACCACTAACCCTCCCCCCGATTTGTAAATGAGATCCAAGTGTAAAAAGAATCATCTTAGCATTTGACCTAGCGCCTCTCATGTTGGGAGGACGTCTCAACGAGCTTCACAGGATTTTACTGTGAAGCGTTGCGACTTTACTTTGGGAGTGAACAATTGTGAATGTGGGTGGTGGGGTGGGGGTTGGGTTGGAGTGGGGTGGCAGAGTAGATGTAGTCTGGGGGGTGGTGGAGAGAATGGGAGGAGTTGAAAACAATGATAGGGGGAAAGAGAGAAGATGAATGATAATAATAATAAGAAGCCTTGCATTTGATATAGCGCCATATCACGCCTTTGAGATGTCTCAAAGCGCTTCACAGAATAATAATATTCCTTGCATTTTGATATAGCGCTTTTTCATGTCTTCTAGATGTCTCAAAGCGCTTCACTGAATATACTGTAAAGTGCGTAGACTGTATGTATACCCTGTATTTTGAGGGCGAAATGTGGCAGCCGATTGCGCACACCACTATCCCACAAACAGTCATGGATTGAGTGACACCATTTTTTAAAAAAGTATTTATTACCCCTAAACTGTTAAGTGTCTGCACTTTTAGACTTTTGCATTTGCATGTGTTGGTGATATGTAGTCCTCCTTCACATTATAATTGAATGGCCATGTGTGTATGTGTGAGTGAGTGTGGGGGGGGGGGGTGGAGGGGGGGGGTGTAAAACAGGCCAATTTGCTTTCTGAAGCAATACAACGCAGCTCAGAAGGGAGAGGATTGAAGGAGGGGAGAGAGAGAGAGAGAGAGAGAGAAGCAAAGGGCTGAGTAGCTGCGAGTTGGCAGGTTATTAAATTGGCACTTGATTGGAATCTCACTAACACACCACGGACTGAAATGTGCAGCATGTGACAGATCTGACTGCAAGGGTGCAGCAGTGTTAACTATCTCTTGTGGGTAGTGGGGGGATTCAAGCAATCAAACAGGAGAGAGAGAGAGAGAGAGAGAGGGGGGAGGAAGAGAAAGAGAGAAGGACAGAGAGAGGAGGGACTGGAGCCATGGTTTATTCTGGCTTGAGTACTCCACCTTTCCGTGAACTCATGTCCACCATTCGTGCCTCCTTCAGCTCAATGAAGAAGCTCTTGTTTTTCTCATACTCCTCATCATCAATTATTTTGATCTGAACTCTTTTGCTGAAAATGAAAAACAATAATGTCACAAGGGAAGGGAAAGGAGGGAGGGAAGGAAGGGGGGAGGGATGGATGGAGGGAAGCGAGGGAAAGGACAGTGGGCAAGGAAGGAAAGGGAAGTGAATGGAAGACAAGACCTAGGGTGCAATGCAACTACAGTTGATTGGGGTGGAGGCCATTTATTGGGCATTGGCACCCAGTTCTATGCTATCGCTAAGCAATTGCCATAAAGCAGAATACCGCACTGTACCTGCGGACAAAAATGAACAAGATCTGGGGCCCTTTGCTCCCATTGCGCCCAGCAGCTTGGGACGTCCTCCTGACGTGAAGAGCGCTACACAAGTGTAATTTTGTGGTTGTTGCTACTGCGTGTTCATGCTAACTTGAAGCCCGATACACCCCCAGTTTCCAGCACTGCCCAGCCAGCTTCTGGTGCTAAAACGTGGCCAATGCCTCGGTCACCAGGTAACCGCTGAAATCGCTTCCTGTGCCCAGTGCAGCTACGATTGTTGATCACGATCACTTCCTGTGTGCTATGAGCTAGGCACAGGAAGTGTGGCCGACGTCGACCAGCTGTACGTTTTCACCACAAACCTCCAACGAATAACCGATTCATTCCCAGTTCCTTTCCCCATACTGATGAATACCCGCCTGCTAGTTTTCCCATTTGTAACCCAGGCCAGTCTGACACAATGTTACCTTAACAGCAATTATCCCTGAGTACAGATCAGTTCACCGCAGGGGGTCCCACAGAACGCACATTGAGTAAGCAACACAATAATTTATCACTGTAATAACCGCTCCATTTTACTCCATGTTAATGGGAATGGGAGTCTTGTGAATGAAATACTATTACCCAGTGCTATTTTCACTCTGACGTCTGCTGCAAGCAAAAAGATTTTGAATTCCACCCAGTCTTAGTCCATAGGCCCTGTTGACTCCAAACTTTAAAACAGTGCAGAACTGGGGAAAATGTAAAAATAAATGATAATAATCCTCACATTTGATACAGCGGCTTTTCACATCAGGAAGACATCTCAAACCGCTTCACAGGATAGATTATAGATTAGACAGCTTCCAAATTAAGACTACAAAATGCACAGTCACTGCACTCTACACTCTGCTGCCCGTAGTATCGCCCACAACAAACTCTGGCCCTTCCCTATTTACAATCATCTCCAGTCCTTGTCCAGCTCCCCTAGGATTTGCGGCAGTACACGTGCTAATAGGGAGTGGGGAAAGCATCTTAAACAATTTGTTTGAAGAACGCTATCCACAATAGGAGAGAACTCAGGAGAGAATCAGGCACTTCTTCTCAAATATCTTCGCTCAGCATTCTGACTGAAAATATCAGCCTCTGCTGTTACCCACGACTGCTCACCCAAGTGTTGTCTCGCTGATTGTTCACCCGATGAGTCCGAAGAATAATTCTATGTGGTGGTCAGCGGCTCGCTGTTCTGAAGGACAACTTATCTTGCAAACTGGAATTCGTATTTTAAATTACAGAATCCATATTTTCATTTGACGCAGATGCAAAACTCCTTTTGCACCCACGTCTTTCCTAAAAAAAAACACACACCATTTACAGCTCCCCTGTTTCCCAACCCAGATTTCATATTTTGCCAATAAGACGCCCACACACTGTTCAGAAAACAAATTGCTTCATTAGTATCTTGCTTGTGAGCCAGGTTCGTTTGACACACGGCCCCCTGTGAGGTGAATGTGACGCTTCATTTCCCTGCTTCACCTCTCTGGGAAAGAAGGATCAGTTGTTGAATCACATAGACTGACACTGGCCAGAAATGGGCCATTTGATTTATATTTCACACAGGCTCCTACTCTTCGTTATTCCTTTCTCCCTCATATATTAAGTTTTTCTTCCATTTTCAATATGTTGCTAAATACATTGATGCTTTTTACTGCAATCGTACCTTCCAATAGTGAGTCCCACATTCTCACCACCCTTTACGTGAGGAACTTCTGAGGCAGGAGCAAATTGCATTGTTAAACCTGAGACCCACAACATTCAGAGCAGGGCAGGGCAGAGCAGGTAAGAGAGTAACACAATCTTACTAAGTGTTGCTTGCTTCTTGTTATAAATGAACCTTTCGCATCTCAAAGGTCTGCTTCTTAGAAACCTGAAGAAAAGACCTCATGGCTTTGAAAGCTATTGTGCGGTTAAATTAGATTATCATTCCATTATTACATTATCAGAACGCTGCTACTACTTGCTGATACGATTACACTGGCACTGCAACGTCTGTGGCAAGGTTCCAAGTCTACTTAGAGACAACCTACATTAACACTACCGTGTCCTCCTTCAAACACCAGACTATCAGAGAAGGCAACATCACCTTTAATCTAGGCCTCCGGCACGGACTCTCCCAAGGGCACTGTGCCAATAATCTCATCACACATTTCATTACACGCTGTAATGTTCAGCACATTACACACACTGGTCTCTCTGTCGCCTGTGCATCAAACCACAACAGGGGTGGGGATTCCTCATATACAACAACTTGCATTTATATAGGGCCCTTGTGGGGCAGTGTCTTGGAGCGTCGCTGAACCAGGAGGAGGAAGAGGGTGACATCATAATCATGGTCAAAGAGGAAGGTCTTCAGTCGTAATTTAAAGGTGGGGAAGGAGGGGGCAAGGCAGAGGGATGAGAGGAGACACTTTCAAAGTTTTGAGGCGGAGCAGCTACACTTTGTGGGCGAAACACAGCAACACCCCAGCAACAGCTCAGTCACGTAGCATCCTCGACTCAGAATAATCATTCACACTTTATACAGCAAATATAGAACTGCCGACAGTCGGGTCAATCTTTTGCTTCCACCAAACCGCAATGGTCCACTGGGATTTTTCCATTCAAGTGTGCGACATACTATCGAATATCTCCTTAATCCCCTGTCACTATTAATAGATTTACAGCAAAACAATGGAGGCTCTGGGGATGGTGTTTGCTAACTGAGGTTTGCATCGGCACTTCCAACATGTACTTCTGACTGATGGAGAGCTAACATGTTACAAAGCTTTCAACGCAGTCTTGGCTGACACTCCAATGCAGTCGGGGAGTCTGCTTGTAATGTCGGAGATGAGCTCCAGATGAGATATTAAACCGAAGTCTGTGTAACGTGGATGTTTAAGATCTCACGGCACTACTCGCACAGAGACGGGAGTTTCTCCCCGTGTCCACCAGCTATAACTGTCCACTACAAGGCGTCCTCCTGAAGTGAAAGACGCTATACAAGTAATTTTGTTGTGGTTGTTGTTTGTGGGATATTTCAGAGCACAAATTGGCTGTGTCGTTTGCCTACAAATATACAGTCACTACACTTCACCATGAAGTTCTGTAAAATCCTTCGACGTCACGACGACATGAAAGGTTCTATTAAATGGAAGGATTATTGTTATGATTATTCCTATGATTATGATTATTACAGTTATTATGACGGATAAGGTACCAGATGCAAAATAGCAACAGGGTGGCAGCTTGATGTCTAAAACCTTCAAAGGAGATACCAATAATAATAATTGTTGCATTCGATGTAGAATCTTATCACTTCAAAGAGATGTCTCAAAGTTCTCCACGTTGCATACTGTGAAGTGGATTGACTGTATTTTGTGAGAGAAAATGCAGCTGCTAATTGTATGCAGCGGTGTCTCACAGTCGTGGATTGAATGACTGCATGACTGTATTTAAAAAGGGATTATTGTCCCCGGAAAGTGATCCACCAATCGACTGGCAACTGGGCTCCTACTTGCTGCCAGGTAACCAGACGCGTGTGGAATAAGGAAACTTGCCTAAGGTTTCGACCTGTCTAAGGAATCGAAACCGGGTCCTCTCGCTTGTCTTCACCACAATCATGAAGGAAATAGATAAATTGAATCATCCATCCAGAGAATGCAAAAAAAAATTTGGGGGTATCACTTTTACTAGAGGGGCTGCATTTTTGTGGCTTGAAGGGTTAAGCCGCCTGTGTATTGCGGTTGGCAGCATATCTGTGTCACAAAGGGACGGTGAGTTGCTGCCTCCAGAGAAACTGAGACACTCCCCCAGGGATATCTTTAGAGTTCGGCTGCATGTAGCAGTGCCTCGTGCTGACAGACAGACCAACTCCCTGACCAGAATCTACAATTCTTGGCTCTGAGTTCAGCTCTGGGAGAAATCCGCGGGGGCAGTCTTACAGATAATTGTGTCCCTTTTCACATTGCAAAATTATTAGTTTGGGTCATAGATCACACAGAAGGACACCATCAAGCCAATGCTGGTGTTAATTAGCAACCTCCCCCCCACCCCACCCTCCCAACTAAATCGTCCACTTCCATTATAATCTTGCCATTATGTATATGCAAGTGCAGCAGCAATTTTGCACACAGCAAGGTGCCACAAACAGCCAAGGTAATGAATGACTGATTCTCTTTGGCTGATCTCAGTTTTAACATCTCATCTCAAAGACAAAGCAATACCCCTTGAGGTGGGTGGAAAACTCCATGGAGCTGAACTGCCTCTAAGTGCCGTGCTTGACAACAGAATGTGTGAATTTAAGTCCTCCTGACGTGAAAGGCGCTTTAAAAATGGTATTCTGTCGATGTATAGGAGTACTTGTTTCGCAAGTGAGTTTGATTCCTAGGCAAGGCGAACCATAGGCAAGTTTCCTTACTCCACACAGTTTAGCTAGTAATAGGTAGGAGCCCCATTGTTAGTTGATTAGTGGATCACTTTCCAGAGGTAATAATCTCCTCGAAAAATAAGCAAATAAATAAACTGACCACAATTTGGAAACTCAATACACAACTGTTTGCAGGATACTGCTGTGCGCAATTGGTCGACACGTTTCGTCCACAAAATCAACAGTCAATTCACTTTACAGCATATTCTGGGAACCATTTTGAGATGTCTGAATGCAAGTATTATTATTATTATTGTTATTAAATACGCTGTTATTCTACCTAGCAGCATTTACTGGTTTTAACATTTTCTGATTGATTCTGTCGGATTGTCAATCTTTGAATTTCATTCAAACATTCCAGTCGGTTGTCAAATGCACTTGTCTCTCACATTGAGAATAACCTGCTTTCTGCAAAATGACCATTTCCTAGTGTCTGACACTCTTTAAAAACACAATGGAACATTTTCGGAATCCTGTAGCTCATTGGTTAGAGCACTTGCCTCGCAAGCGAGAGACCTGGGTTCGATTCCCGGCAGGGCGAAACCTTGGGCAAGTTTCCTTAATCTACAGACCTGATAATAATCCCTCAAAAAAAACAATAGTAATTTGGTAACTCAATCCACGACTGTTTTGTGGGCTAGTGTTGTGCGCAATTGGCTGCCACATTTCGCCTACAAAATATACAGTATATTCTGTAAAGCGCTTTGAGAGTTCTAGAAGATGCGAAAATTGCTATATCAAATGCAAGAATTATAACTAGAGATGTTTCAGAGTGATAAGGCACTATTTCAAGTGCAATGATTATTGTAGCTTCGAGCTGTTTCTAAAATGAATCCAACATCCTTTCCTGGTGACCCAGTCATTAATTATCCTGTACGTGATGAAATCCTTCACAGTGTCTGTTCTGGAATTATGCTTTGCAACTCGGAACTCATGTTCTCCTGTCTGCTGCCTCGATGTATCTGAAAGTAATGTCCTGGGTTTTCTTTCTCAATTCCACTTAGAAGCTTATATACCTCAACATGATCCCTTGAGACACATCTCTTCAAGGCTGACGAGCCCTAGAAGATGCTACTTTCATCCCAACATTGCTCCTTAATCCGTGTACAAGATTTGAAAATGTTTCCTTTTTTACGTTCAGAGAACACATATTGAAGCAAAAGTCCCCCAGTTGGGTTTAGGTACTGCAACTCAAAGCAAAAACACATGAGGTAACCCAAGGAAAACAAAACATTGTAAATTAATCCCTTTTCATTATCACAATTAAAAATAAACTAGGCGAATTACAATATGCAATGCATGAACTGTTTGTCGGGAGGTAAAACACCAAATAGAACAAGGAATTAACATTTTCTGATTGATTCTATCTGATTGGCAATCCTTGAATTGTTTTTTAAACATTCCAGTCACTTGTCAAATGTATTTGTCTTTTATGTTGAGAAGATCCTGCTTTCTGCAAAATTACTAGTCTCCTAGTCTCCGGCACACTTTAAAAAACCTAATACATTAGAAGATTTTCTACAATGTGAAGGTTTTGCATCCAATCACTGAAACTGGGTCAGTGTGGTAGATTATTAAAATTGCAGAGATTAGTTCATAATCTGGGAGCAGGGTCACATACCCAAACTCAGGAGGAGGGGACGGGAGCCATGATATAAATGACCAATTTGTCTGGAGAATGATTGGTCAGAACAAGGACGACTTGCATGTATATAGTACCCATCAGGCAGGATAGGGTCCCAGAGCGCTTGGCATTGGAGAAGCACAATTCTGAGACTGGAGAGGTGACCATAGGCACGGTCATCTCCCCAGGAAGAGGAGAGGATGGATGGGCAAGGCAGGCAGATAGAAATAAACCACTTATTTTTTCATCGAGTGAAAAACTGGCAGTCTAGATCTCGAGTTAATGTCTCTTCCAAAGTGTTATGAGCTGGGATAATAGAAAGGTGCGGACATATTTGCAGAAAATTGCAGGGTTACTCATGCAGATTTTGTGAAAAATTGCGGGAGTTGATTGGTGCGATTGACGTATATTATACTGCCAATCTATATATTTTCACTTTACTGATCAGAACTAAACATAAGGAAATAACACATATTAGATTGTTGCGAAACATTTATATTCATTTCTTCTTTAACAAAATCTGTGTGGCCCGTTAAGGGAGGTAGTGAGAAGTCAGCTCGTCTGACTTGTACGCATACTAGTTATCTGCAAACCTGCACTATGCTTTCCTTAACCTTTGGTCAGCACTCATGAGCCTGTTTAGCAATAAGAGGAAAACAGGAGCGATGTTATGACTTTTAAGACATACCATGGTTTTGTGTCATTGTGTCTGGCGGACATACCATTGTTCGGTTGTTTGTGTAAACTGACGCCTATACTGCCTTGTTGTTGCATAAAAAGCTCTAGGCTTGTTTATCATATTTTACTACAAGTCTATGATATTATTGTTTATCATATTTTACAACAAGGTTATGATGTTATTGTAAGCTCCAGGCTTCGAGGCCTATCTTGTTATTAGAAAGCTCTAGGCATATCTTATTATTGTACGCTATAGCTGGCTTATGTCTCATTGACTACAAGGCTACGATGTTTTTATGATGCAGTTACAAGACCATGTTGTTTATAGCCCGGCATGAGTCATGTGGCGAAAAATGTATAACTACCCATGTAAAGGTTGCTCTGTGTGTGCACTTGGAGTAGACGGACAAGAGTCTGTACCTAAGGTGTACACCGCTTCGCGAACGCTTAATAAACGTTGTTGAACTACACACCCGAGTCACATATTTGTGAACAGAACCACCAACCAAGGTACTGAAACGAACCAGTTTCACAGTAGGAGCGGTAACAATAATAACTAGCTATACCCCCGGGTAACATACGCGGCCTAGTGTTTTTGAACACGTTTATTCATATATTTTGAAACTTTTTAAAAATAATTTATTTGTTGTTTATAAAAAAAGGGTGAGCTTTAATCATTGGGTTGTTTTTCTTTGTTGTTATTTTTAAGCTGTATTGGATTTTGTTTTCCTTTTAGAAGTTCACTGTTACAATTGCAGAAACAAACCTAAGGGTTTTATATATATATATATATATAGAAGATAGATTTGACACAGCGCCATCCGTGTCAGGAGGACACAATTGCGGAAACATACCTTAGGCTTTTACATAACTAATCCTTGCATTTGATATAGCACATTTCAGGTCTTCTAGACATCTCAAAGCGATTCAAAGTGCAAAGTGTATATTCGTGGGAGAGGTGGTGGGGAGGAAACACCAGCGCAAGGTTGAAGTTATACGGAGAGAAAATGACCGACCTTCAATATGTTATTTCCATTCAATTGCACTCCATTAACAAGTCCTACCTTTGAAGGCACAATAAAGTTTCCAAATCACTGTGATTTATTGAACAGCAGCAAACAAAAAGATGGAGTGCATTGTTTGTGGGATATGAAGCATCCTTTCCAATGTCAAACCTCTAAATTGAATTGAACTGTAATGGTATTGTATCCAATAAAAACCTGCAGTGCCAGGGAGTTAGAAGCAACCTTTCTCCATCCCCAACTCCTATCTTCTATGTTAGTGTTTGGACATTACCTTTTTATTGCCAATCTTGTGTCAAGTAACAAAATATAGCCACTGGAAAGCTTGGCGATTTCAGGTAGATAAACAGAATCTTCAATTTATTTCTTACAATTCAGGAATTAAAAAATATTAATAATAATACAGTACTTGGTTTTGATATACTACCTTATTATGTCGTTCAGACATCTCAAAGCGCTTCACAGGATATACGGTAACTGTGTATTTTGTGGGCGAAATGCAGCAGCCAAGTGTATATAGGAGTGTCCCACAAACACTCGACAATTGAGTGACAACATTTAAATTATTATTTTGAGGCATTATTACCCTTGGAAAGCGATCCAACAAATGACTAACAACTGGGTTCCTGCTTACTGCTAGGTAAACAAAGGCATGTGGAGTAAGGAAACTTGCCCAACGTTTCACCCTGCCCAGGAATTGAACCCAGCTCCTCTCATTTGTGAGGCAAGTGCATTAACCACTAAGCTACTCCACGTCTATTCTGGAAAGCTGAATTAAAATAGAACAAAGGCGCCTTCCTTATCTTGTGAGATGCTAGTGCCATCAACAACAAATTTTATACCTGAGACTCTTCTGCTTTGCGTGATTCCCAAGATTTCTTTGATAGGCACTATTATCATGTTACTGTTTGCTTATCATTTTACCCTGCAGGTTGCCCTAATCCCACAGCAGAGATCAAGGCAGGATCTACTACGTAATATGTAGCAGAAATGTGACCTTGTGCTCCAGTGATTCCCTGCTACACATGAAATAGACCTGTTGGCATGAATATTCATCCACAGGGCTTCTCAGTGCACAGGCACATGGACATCATTCACCATCACCCGCTGAGATTATGTTACCCCTCTCTCTTTCTCCCTTGGGTCTTTCTTCCAGTGAGATGAGGACTCACTCGAAAGACACAGCACAGTCTCTTTGACTCAGTGTGGTGCAGATTTACGCAGTTGTGCCTCTAGACCTTATCCCCAACAAAGCCACCAGTCAGACGTGTGGGCGGCCCTTCATTAGTGAAATTATAAGTTGGGAATTGCACATCTATATACACATTATGCGGTCTATTTATACCAAGTGTACACTTCTAATCTGCTGTGCTCTCTCACCGGTGTGATGATTCAAGGCACTCTCTCTTTCAGGCATCCCTATGAACCCACTAAACCCTGCAACCACCCCCACCCTCCCACCACGCACATACCCCCCCCACCCCACCCACACACACACTATCAGTGGCCAATATTTCTGATTCTATCCCCCTAACTTCCCGAATTCTTCCCCTCAACCCTCGTGTTTCGCCAACTCTCTATCTGCGTTAAAGCAATGCCTAATTCAGGCAGAAGAGAAGAGAGCATCTAATTCAAAGAGGGCATCAGCTGAACACCTGGAAAGTGGCCAGTTTTTGTTGCCCTGCCAACAAGAAATAATCTATTATTTTATCATCCAGATGGTACAATTTATAGTGTTTGAGATTCTTAATTACTGGCAAAGAAAATAACCCTGGCATTCAAAGGGTGATCTTTACAGCATTTCCGTGAAGAGGTCTGTTTTTCATCATTCATGCCAGTTGCCTGCTTCTCTCTTACACCGTACGCTAGTTTTAATTTCCCCCACGCACTTTCCAACAGTCGGAATGGATGGACTGGGGGTGGGATTGTGCTAGGAAGAGATGCTGCGGGCTGATCATTGGGAAGAGGCATGTGCTGAGGGCAGGCACATCCATTGAGTACCTAACTCTTTCAATCACCTGCTCTGAGACCCTAAACCCAGAGTGCGCTGTTCTTTCAGTTCTTTAGCATTGATCTTGGCCACTGAAGCTGAGAAGAGCCAGTTGCTTAGGCAGCAAAGTGCTAATCACTAGCTGGGCTTCTTCATGGGGGAGATGACCTTTTTGAGCGGTTTGTACACAGGACAGCATCACTGGAACCAGCCAGTCCGTCCTCCAGCCGGCTCAGTGCAGATTAGCTGGGCTTTGTACTGCCAGGACAACTTCAGTGTCAGCGACTCCTGCCATCCCACCATTTGTTTGCTAGTTAAAGTTTGAGCTCATCGAGGTGTGCCTTGCCAGTGCGTGGAAAAGACCATTAGTCCACCTCCTGCAAACCGGCCCCGGCATCACCCATATTCTCATCACCCACTGTGTGAAAAAGGTCCTCCTGAACTTCCTTTTAGGTCTGCTAATGGTTGTTATAGAATCATAGAAATTTACAGCAGAGAAGGAGGCTATTCGGCCGATTGACTCTCCACTTCACTGGCTCTCAGAGCAACATGTTTATTCAATCCCACTGCTCTGGCTTATCCAAATTCCCCCTCAAGCCTCTATTCTTCATATACCTGTCTACTGCCCTTTTGAACAACAACTACAAAATCCAGGCTGGTCAGGGCGAAACCTTGGGCAAATTTCCTTACTCCACACACACCTCATAATAATCACTCCAAAAAAAACCACGATAATAAAATTGGTCACTTCTGTGTGCAATTCGTTGCCGCGTTTTGCCCACGAGTACTGTATACAGTCAATTCACTTTACAGTATATTCTGTGAAGCGCTTTGAGATGTCTAAAAGACGTGAAACGTGCTATATCTAATGCAAAGATGATTAAAATTACATTTGTTGAAGCCCACGATGGAGACTCAGGAGAAACATTCAACCAGCACAACAGGCCTCTGATGCTGGAGAAGAGATGGTTTACACACTGCACGTAATAGAATTCAGCACTTATACATGGTTTGCACATCTCGCATAATGGATTCCCAAATTTACACAACTTGCGTTACAGACTCCACGGACAGCAGAACGCAAGGCGCCAGTGCAATGTATCTTCCACCAAAGATGTTAGGATGAGAATGGCCGATTCTCCGAAGACAACAAATGGCCGAGGTTCATCTTTTCCGTACTTCGAGATACGCGCCAGTTGTTTCCGACAATTGTACAAGTGCCAAAACGTAAAAAATAACAGAGTGCAACACTGAGAATCAAAGTATCTGTCATGTCACTTCAGCCTGGAATTCATTCACAAACCGCAGCGCATGAAAGACACCTCATAATCATCCAGTGAATATGATTTATGTTCGCGTTAAACCCTAAAATATAGGCAAAAAGCCAGGGAATTATACCAGGGTAGGGATTATAGCCAAATGCTTCAGATCATTCACTCACTCACTCATGCACACATGCACACTCTCACTCACAAATACACACACACATGCACTCACTCACATACACACAGCCACTTTATACAGCCACTCACACACACACACACACAGCCACTTTACACAGCCACTCACACACACACACAACCACTTTACACAGCCACTCACACACACATACACACACACTTACTCAAGCACGCATTCATGCATTCACTCACGTACACACTCACCGATTCACTCCCACACGCACACTCATCAATATGGGACAGGAGAAATTCAAGATTAACTTTAGAATTCCAGCACACGTTTGGAATTGCGGGCAGCTGCTCTGTTACACAGCATTCAGCGGCTTCTGCAAGATCTTATGAAATGAGAAATTTTATGAGTATCCCAGTCTCACAGCATATCATCGCTGCTTTTCATTGGGTCAGCCCTGACCATCCTTTAGAGGCTTATCCTTATAATTTATGGAATTCTCTACCCCCAAAAGGCTGTTGAACATATTCAAGACTGAAATTGATAGATTTCTTATGAATAAAGGGATTAACAGATATGGAAATAAGGCGGGCAGGTGGACTTAGATTAGAAGATCAGTAATGATTTTATTGAATGGTGGGGCAGGCTCGAGGGGCCGAATGGCCTACTCCTGCTCCTATTTCTAAAATAAATCCTATGTTCCCTCCCAGCGTGAAAGGTGTTTTATAAATGTAATTTTGTTGTTGTTGTGTTAATTTTGGAACAGTAATAACGTAAGGCAGCCATAGACTGTTGGCAACCATTAAGTGTTCAGTTGGTGCTGGAACACTGGTTTTGCCGGCTTTAAGGATACTAAGGATTCCATATTTCCAAATATGTAGGTATTTGTGTACCTACAAATACACGTCGCTCCATTTCACAGAAAATCTTGTGAAATGCCCCTTGATAAGGGGCTTCACAGAGTAGACAGTGTAAGAGTGTTTCCCCTGATTGGAGAATCTAAAACTAGGGGTCATAGTCTCAGGATACACAGGGGTCCTAGTCTCAGGATTACGGGTCAGCCTTTTCGAACAGAGTTGAGGAAACATTACTTAACTCAGAAGGTAATGCCTTGGGATGTCCTCCCGACGTGAAAGGCGCTCTATGAATGTAATATTGTTGTTGTTGTGAATTTATGGAATTTTCTACCCAGGAAGGCTGTGGATGCTCAGTCCTTGCACATATTCAAAACTGAGATTGATGGATTTCTAAAGGATAGAGGGATTAAGGGATATGGGGATAGGGTGTGTAAATGGAATTAGATTAGAAAATCAGCTATAATCTTATTAAATGGCTGTGCAGCCTCAAGGGGCCAAGTGGCCTACTCCTGCTCCTATTTCTTGCGTTTTTATGTTCTGACTTTGAGACACTTTAAACCAGCTCCACGTGAACAAGAGAAGCACAATGGAAATCTGATCTTAATTCCAATATCACAGAATTGAACCTCGTTCCAAAAGATCACGGGCATTGATTCAGTGAAGGGCAGTTGTAGGGTAGGCACCAGGAGGTATTTCCTTACACAGGAAAGTAACGACAGCTGGAAGGGATTACCAGGAAAGGTGTTGGAAACTAGGACACTGGGAATCATTTAAGAAACAGCTCGATGCTGTACTGGGAAGATGGCGAGATGAGATCAGATAATAATAATAAAGATAATAATCCTTGCATTTGATATAGGGCCTTATCATGTTCGTGAGACATCTCAAAGTGCTTTGCAGGATTTACTGTGAAAGAAATGGAGTGATTGTATTTGTAGGCACACAGCAATATCCCACAAACAGCTTCGAAATGAATGGCCCATTTCTATTTGAGGGATTGTTGGCCACCACACCGGGATAGAGAATATCCTTTCTCTTTTCAAATAGTGACTTATTTGTTGGTGAACTTTGTGGCCAATTTGCACACAGCAATGTCCCACAAATCGATCCACTATTTGCAAAGGCAAAAGAGTTCCTGTTGGGGTGTTGTGGTCAAACTCCCAGTGTTTTGAAATGTCTCAACGACGTGATGAGGCGCTGTATCAAATGCAAGAATTTGTATTGTTAAAGTTAATAACAGTAACAGTGCATTATTTCTTACCCTGGGTATTTCAGGTGTTTGGTCACACAATCACAGTCATTAACCAGACAGTAAAAGATAGTAAAACGCCTCAACTTTTTTTTGTGAAGGGAAAAACATTAATAAAGCCATGTGTTTGGCTTGGACTTCAGCAGTTTGCTGAGGAGGGAGCATTTTGTGCAATGGTCCCTCAAAGCCTTCCCTCAACTTCCGTTTTAATGGCATGAAACATTAATTATATTACGATAAAGATAAAATGCTTATTGATTAATATCGCATGATGTATTGCCATATCACTTCGTGTTAATGTACTTTCCGGGAGACGCTTAGAAAATAGATCTATTTTCCCCCTCTGCAGACTATTCAGCAGTGCAGGTTAAAAAGCTTCCATTATTAATGAGGCTAAAAATGGTTGCACATCTCCCTAAAGAGTACATGTGGGCAAAAAAAAACATCAGCCTGTTTGGTTCTAAAGTCCATCGCTGCTCTTTAAATCCCCATAATACACCTCGAACCAAAGCAACAGACTTTCCCTCCTGAAGCAAATGCAAGCACAGAGCAATCCATCACAGCAACACCTTATCGCCTCTATTGATCCTGGGGCTGAATTAAACTGCATTTCTGACGACTTCAATATAGCAAGCGTTTCAATGGGGGCTTAGTCCTTTCACTGCTGGGATTTCCATTCCAATGAAGGATGATAGGATGAAATAGACAACTCCTCGCTGATAGTTATCATAATGATCCTTGCATTTGAACACTGTGCTTAGTCCTAGTCCCTGAACTAAAAGAGATTTGACCAGTACCTTGTGTTTCGTAACCTGCCTGTAACATTAAAACATCTCGATGCTGTACAGTAATGATAATAATATATAATAATCCTTGAATTTTGATATTGTCCCTTGTCATATGAGACAACAACAATAGCGTGTGTTTATATAGTGCCCTCCATGCCAGGCGGCATCTCGGAGCACTTAACAATGGGGGAGTCTGAGCCAGGTTGGGGGGGGGGGTGCGGGGGAGTGAGTGACCATAAGCACAGTCAAAGAGAAAGGTCTTCAGATACAACCTGAAGATGAGGAAGGAGGAGGTGAAGCAAAGGAAATGAGGAAAGGATTTCCAAAGTTTTGGGGCGTAGTGGCTGAAAGCCACCGATAGTGGAGCGGAGGAATCAGGGACAAAGAGAAGGCTGGACCCAGTAGAACAGAGGCAGCAGATACTGCTGTGAGGAGTGAGGAGGTTAGAAAGCTAGAGGGTGCCAAGGAATGGTGCTGAGATGTCTCAATGCGCTTATCAGAATATACTATAAAATGGATTGACTGTGTACTTTGTGCGCGAAATGCGGCAGCCAATTATACTCAGCAACATCCCTCAAACACTCTTGGTTTGGGTGACCCGGTGTTTTGGGGGATTATTACCCCCACAAATGACTAACAATCCATCAATTGACTAACAATCGGGGGCCCACTTACTGCTAGGTAAACAGAGATGTGTGGAGTAAGCAAATTTGACTGAAGCTTCGCCCTGCACGGAAATCAAACCCACGTCCTGTGTCACAACACCTACAGCGCAGTGTCTGTGGCATTTGGGAGATGAACATGGATGACAATTTGCTCACATCAATATACCACATCCGTTTCCTTACTTCATGAGCACCCGTAAGAAGACATGGCGTATTATTCTATATTCATATGAAATTCCCGATTGGTGAAACCCTCCCTTTAAATCTCAGCATTTGGTAAATCCTGTAAGTGGCGTGCATGCGTGCATGCGTGCGTGCGTGCGTGCGTGCGTGTCAGTCAGTCAGTCAGTGCGTAAAGATTAGAAGATCAGCCATGATCTTATTAAATGGTGCGGCCTACCCCTTTTCTATTTTGTATGTTTTTAATGTGAGATATGCTAACCATATCTGCTCCAACCTAGAAATCTCCTTAAACCTTCCAAAACTTGGCTCTGACCAAGTCCACTTTCTTCCACCTGTTTAACATCTCCCATCGCTCTATGACGGTGCTTACATTCACTTTTCTCCCCACCCATCCCTCTTATCTCTCTTCCAGCTCAGCGCTTTGAGACATTCTATCTAGGTGCTTCACTCACTCATGCCTAATAATAATCCCTCAAAAAAACGATAATAAATTGGTCATTTCAATCCACAACTCTCTGTGAGACAACGCTGTGCACAATTGGCTGCCGGGTTTCGCCCACAAAATATACAGTCAATTCATTCTCTCTACAGTGTGTTCTGTGAAGCGCTTTGAGACGTCTAGAAGACGTGATAAGGCGGTAAATCAAGTGCAACAATTATTATTACTGTTATCATCATTAGGTGAAGAATGCTGTATAAGTACACATTGTTGTTGTTCTTGCATGGTTCAAAAATGCAAGTGCAACAATCACAATGAATCTGCTATGAATTCCCCCGGGGACCGGTTTTCAAATTGGTATTGAGAAAAAAAATTGCTGTTTGAATATTTGTTTGCAAGCCGAAAGCAAGACAACTTTGGAGGAATATTATTTTGGGAGCAGGAATTTGGAAGTGAGAGGGCAAAACAAACTACAGCTCCAGGCTATGTCTTAACACTGAGGATACACATCACAGAATGTGCCAGAGACTGAGCTTCGATGAACAGAGCTCAACGTCACTTGGCAACGAAAAGCCAGAGGAAATCAGGTTAGAATTCCCTGCAGTTCCCCAGCGTCTTGTTTCATTATATGACTGTCATAGTCTAAAAATAGCTTGAGAATATTAAAAACGCAGGCATACACACATACACACACACACATACACATAGAGAGGCGATACAAGACAATTCTACCGCAACGTGATTTTCAGTGCAGGAAAGAAATTGTATATGAAAGAATACTGCGGGGGTCACTTTTTCTGTAAGGGCCAAGTGGTGCTCAGATACACAGCGGTGATGCAATATTTCAGACTGAGTGACGCTTATTTACTAGTCCATCGGTTTTCCCTCCCCCCATCCTCTCTCCTTAAGTGCTCACAACCCAACCGCCATCCCTCAGCGCTGCACTTTCTTGAAGCACTAATAGCTGTGTGGCAGCAAAAGGCCTTCCATCTGTACACAGCATCGTGAATGGCACTTTCAAAATCTCAAAAGGTTGAGAGCCAATCCTGCTAACAATCATAGTAATCTTTGCAGTTGACATTAGCACCTAATCGTATCATTGAGATGTCTCAAAGTGCTTCATAGAATCTACTCTAAAGTGGATTGGCACGATGTGGTGTGAAGGGCGCTATATAAATGCAAGTTGTAGTTGTATTTTGTGGGTGAAATGCAGCAGCGAATAGTACACAGCGCTATCCCACAAAATGTGGATTAGTTGACCAAAGCGATCTGCCAATTGATTGACAACTGGGTTCCGAGTTACTGCTGGGTAATGTGGAGTGAGGAAACTTAAGGTATTATGTGGAGTTAGGTTTCGTCCTGCCTGGGAATTGAACCTGGGTCCTCTCGCTGGTGAGATGAGTGCTGCAACCACTCAGCTATAAGGGCTCCACGTTTTGAGCCTAAAATATTGAAGTGCAAGCTCTCGGATGCCGAACAAGGTCAACTTGCTGCTGCTAAAAAGGGCGATGTTACTCACTCCAACACATGTGCTGCAGAACAAGTCTCTCCCAGAAATGGAGCGTGTTACCACATTCTGAGATGCGTGTTACAGAATGGCTCTCTCCCAGCCCAAGAGATGACAGGCAGACCGTCACGGAGACATGCGTCAGCGCATTTGGTCGGCGTCTGTGAGGAAGTCTGTTTGTGGCCTCCAGCGTCCGAGCAATCAGTTGCATCAGTGGTAACGCCACTTACGCTGGACTGATTCTATCCGCTTTATGTAACACCGCTGAGATTGTGAATCAACGTAAAGACACCACCTACTTTCTTGAACGTGTCCACAATTTGCTTCTTCTGCAGTTTACGCAGAAGCTGAGAAAAGGCGTTTGCTTGCAAACCTCCTCAGGCTATTGCAGAGGGGAACTTCCCAGAGGCAACATCCGGTTACTCACGGGAACAAACACCTCCCAATGTGTATCAATATCCACTCAAAATACAGCCGCACTTTAAAATCACTTGACAGTGCATCTTATGAGGCCTTCCAGACTCCTTGATAATGTGACAAGGTGCTGTATCAAATGCAAGGAATATTGTTATATTACTGTAACCTGTTTCAGTTGTTAATTACCCTCTGGTAATATTCCTACTGCTTGTCCTAAAATTGCCCTTCACAAATATTCCGCCAATCCTGACTTGTAAAGAGCAGTGAACCCCTGAGGTGAATGTGAGTTTGCTGAAATGCTTCATATTTAAGCTCTGCATGTCTCGCCATGCAAATCCAAACGTGTTCGAGCAAGCGCGTGAAAGTTTCCTGGCATCTATCCACTCAAGCCAAAAGATTGGGAATATCCAAGTTTATCACCACCCTGTTTTTCTCAAGCACCAACCCCACAGCTACAATGTGCTGCCTTCCACCAAAATATAATTTCCTTCACAGCATATACTGTAAAGCGCATTGAGACATCTTGAAGATCTGATAAGGTGCTATACCAAATGCAAAGATTATTATTATTAATATTAATCCTCCTCAGCAACAACAAAATAACAACAAAATTACAATTTGTAGAGCGCCTTTCACGTCGGGAAGACATCCCAAGGCTCTTACTTGGCTTCGTAGTCATGAGCAAGATATAAACACGTCGTGAAAATGAAATACTGTGCCATTCACAAGGCTTCAACTATATTAAACATTGTGGAATCCTGCAGCTCAGTGGTTAGAGCACTTGCCTTACAACAACAAGAGACCTGGGTTTAATGTCAGGCAGGGGTAACCTTGGGCAAGTTTCCTAACTCCACACACCTAATAATAATCCCTGAATTTTTTTTCTAAATTGGTCATTTCAATTCCCGACTCTTTGTGGGACACTGCTATGTGCAATTGGCTGCCATGGTTCGCCCGCAAATGTACAGTCAATTCATTTTACAGTTTATTCGGTGAAGTGCTTTGAAATGTCTAGAAGACGTGAAAAGTGCTATATCAAATGCAAGAATTATTATTATTATTATTTAAACCTCTTGGGAACTTCAATCCTCTTCCTGGGCATTCCTGGGCCTGACCTGACCTGTCTCTCACCAGATATTAATTATCAGGCAGAGTTTCTGTTATTTGAGAAACGCATTAATTAATGGCGACCTTATTTAGGCAGGGTTGACTTAGAGGTTTAAGGAGCATTATATTCATGCAGTTACATTGCACCAAAATGCTCAAAACCTGTATTACTTTTTATATGTCAGCTGGGCTCAGACAATATTGGGTGAGACCTGCTGTATAGAGTTGAACAACACACCACCACAGAGCTTTGACAATAAAGAATATATTGGAGGAGGGATTATTTGCCTCGGAAAGTGATCCGCCAATTGACTAACAATCGGGTTCCTACTTACTGGTAGGCAAACAGATGCGTGTGGAGTTAGAAAACTTGCCTCAGGCTTCACCTGGCCTGGGAATTGAACCCAGGTCCTCCCACATGCGAGGCGAACACACTAACCACGACGCTGTGGGACTCTTGAGAGAAACACCAAGCTCCCGATCAAGATTACCCTCAAGGTGCAAACTTTGCAGTTGTCTACATCGCCTGAATTCCAAATGATGCAATCCCTGATACGGTGTTAGTTCCCCTAACATCACTAAGGAGCACTTTTATCTGGAGTAATAATCATTGCATTTGAGCGGAAGCAGAAAATACCAGGAGCTAAAGTGCAAGGCATATATTCTCAGCCACAGCAATTACAACAGCAATTGATGATAATGTGTTTGGTGCGACATAGTATTTCATTGTAGTTTCTCCAATGACTGTATATTACAGATGAATAACTTAACACTGTAATTACAATGCAAATGAAGCTTCAAACAAAGCATTGACTCTACTACAGCAAAAACTTTGCTGTTCCACACTAGTTCACTGGAGTTAGATGACTAACAATGTAATTATATATTAACACCTTTGTAATTACCAAAGCCTTTTAGTCTTAATACTACCAGAGTAACAGCTGTCAGGGATCGTGTTACGAGATAACAACAGAATTAGTCTTTGGGTGACACCTGAAGTACTTTGTGGGGCAGAGCCTTAACATGGGGCTCCAGTCTGAAAGGTGCTTTCAACAACAACAAATTACATTAGTATGTACGTCGGAAGGACGTCCCAAGGCGCTGGACAGTCAGGGATTTGGACATGAGCTGGGGGTTGGGATCAGAAGGGATGGAGAGCAGAGAGGATACGGTGGGGGGGGGGGGCGATCCAAATTGCGGTGGAAGAGGAGGGTCTTGAGACGCGCCTCGATGAAGGCAAGGAAACGAACAAGGCAAAGGGAATGGAGTTCCAAAGGGTGGGGACAGAAAGGCCGAAGGACAGACCGCCGATAGTGGAGCAGGCCAGAGTGTGCTGAGCACAAGGAGTGTACATATGGTGTTAGCAGAAGGTAAGAAACAGCAAGGCCGTGAAGGGTTTTGAAGTCGAGGATGAGGATTTTTCAACTCTATCCTCTGGGGGATGGGAAGCCAGTGGAGCTGAGCGAGGGTGGGGGGGGTGATAGGATGATAGAGCCTGGTGCAGGACAGGACACGAGCTGCAGAACTCAGAATGATCTGAACTTGTGGAGGGAAGAGTTGGGAGGGCTGACAAGCAGTGAGTTGGGGTAGTCGAGCCTAGATGTGATAAATGTGTGGATGAGGGTTTTGGTGGCCTAAGACATGAGACAGTGGCACAGCCGGTCGTTGTTGCAGAGGTGGGGGAAGGCAGAGCAGCTCATGGCATGGATATGGGGTAGAAACGATAGTTGAGGGTCAAACAAGGTTCTGCACTGGCTCGATGAGGTGAAGTGTGTATCCTTGGATGGTGATGTTGTCAGTGCCTGAGGTGTGGAGGCGCCGAAGGACCTCATGAGGGCCTCGGTCTCGTTGACATTCAACTGTGGAAAGTTAGCTCTTATCTCACTTAGGTTGTGAAGCCTTGAGTTACATTTCCTGTTCCCAGTCTGTGTATCGAATTTGCGCCTGCTTTGGAGAGTGGAGGCGTAAGGGAGAGAGAGTAGGAGATGAGAGAAGGGGATAAGAGAAGGGGATGAGAGAAGGGGAGAGAGGAGGGGCTGTATCTTCTACTATAGTGGTAGTCAATCTTTAGTGTTGGCCAACAAAATAATGTTTTTTGATTGCATATTTCCAAATCAACGTCATAATTCAAGAAATATTCGATCAAGAGAAAACTGAAAACACACTACCAATCGAGCACGGACTTACCTAGACTCCTGCTGATGTTTGGACACTGCTGACATGTTTGAAGTGTTATTAATGTTTCTACAAACAGTTCGGAAGTGAATGACCAGTTTTACCTGGCACATTATTGGCCAGGACATCAGGATACATTACTTTCTCTTTTCGAATAACTCATGGGCTCTCATAACTCCTCCTGAACAGGTAGACAGGAGGGATCCTTGGTTTAATGTCTCATCTGAAGGATGGTACCTCTGATAATGCAGCACCCTTCCAGCATTGTATTCGAGCGTCAGCCGAGACTATGAGTTCAATCTTTGAAGATCCCAATTGATTCAGCCTCTAGTCTTTGGAAGCAGTGTGTAGCACATCTTCACAGCCTCCTTTCGTATGTGAAGATTTTTGTTTCCTGCTCTCTAATCTCCTGGCTACCTCCAATCTCTTTAAATGTTAAAACAATGTATTTGTAGGCTGAATTTTCCTGGGCGAGATCTCCATTTATGTATTGCTTGAACATATGCAGCATAGAATAAAACAAGCAAAGCAAAAAAAAATATAGATCGAATGAGGTCAGATAAAAATAGCTAATCTAATGTGAATTAACTAGCAGTATTTTATCTGCATGAATACAATGCCGTGCCTTGCATTCTGCATTGCCCTCAAGGGACATGGCAGAACAATGTATATCGCACACAATTTCAACCACCGCTTGCTTGCTGGGTTGTGTGCAATGTGTCCAGGGCTGAAAATGGCTGCTTTTTTCTTCGCCGTGAATTTTGTTACGGCACATCTGCAGCTGCTATCTTTGTCAAATGGAATGGTGATGAGGAGGAGCAATGTCACGCAAAGAATTCCCTTTCACAGTCAGTTGTTGGGGGTAGCAATCATGTGTTTGTTCAGCCACGTGTCTGACTCGTGGAAACCCTGCTTCACACTATCCAAACCGAGCTGAGAATTCCACCTATACTGTACATGGAAATTCCAGAGATAGATTGTTGGAATGGAATGCGCTCTCTCTCCCTGGAGAGAGGGACGCATCCCGCTTACTTCTGGGAAATGACTTTATTATTGGAGTATCAATAGAGAGAAAGTCCACCCAGGTCTATTTCTGTATTGCCTCCATTGTCCTACAACTCTTAAATGTGTAGCTGGATCCTTTCAGAAACAGGGAACGAAATGATCGCTAGTGTCAACGATCATCCTGTGCTGGACCCTAAAATTAATAATAATAATTAGTTATTATTATTAACTTAAGTGTCTAACGGAATTAATATTTGTTCTTCTTCACATCAGGAAAATCTCACTGCAAACAAAGTGACTGCTTTTGTGTGAGGAGAGCTGCATTGGACAGACAGCTTGCCTGGACATTTTGTTTTCATTAATAGATTCAACTTCCTTGAAGGGGGAACGGAAATTGATTGATCGCTGATGGATTCCCATTAGCGGTGGCTAAATTGTACTAACTGGATTCCGCAGCATGTCAGCAGTTCAGTCTACAATCCTTAGTGGAGACGCAGATAGGATTTTGCTGAGGAATATTGTTAGGGCTGATCACTCCTGACTTCTATCTAATAGTAATAAGTGCATTTGATGTAGTGTCTTTCCCATTGGGAGGACATCATATTATTATTACCTATCTGACCTGCTTTCGCCCCCACTGCACTCCTCCGCTCAGCTGGCTCTAGCCTCTTGCTTGTCTCTTGTCTCCACTCCACCATCGGCGGCCTCGCTTTCAGCCATTACCCCCCATAGCTTGGGAACTCTCTGCCCCAATCCCTCTGCTGTGCAGCCTCCTTCCCCTGTTTTGCATCACGACCTGAAGATTTTCCTCTTTGACTGTGCTTAAGGTCACCTTCTCCCTCCCCCTGGCTCAGCATCAGGCTCTGCCACTGGTCACTGTTCCGAGACTCTGCCCAGCGTAAAAGGCCATATAAATGTAAGTTGTTGTTGCTGTTAATATTATCACGTTGGGGTTTAGAGCAGTTCCTCAGATGGCCTTAGCTCACAGATTTACAACAGAAATGGTTAGAGGCTTGTTGAGCACAGGGTGCTTGTTGGTGAGGTGCCTTTGAGTCTGAAGCGAGAGTGTTATAGTTGGTAATTTCCCAATTGAGCATGGAAAGCACAGGGATGGGGGGAAGAATTTGTTTGTGTATTTTGGGAACATCACAGCAGCCGAGAAATCTGGGAACGCTGACCCCCTTCCTGGAATTCCCTGACTCCACCGTCCTCCAAACGGCTTGCGTGTTTTGTTTTTAACACGCTTCATCTCATTAAATGTAAGTTTGCACATATCTTCTGTCTCCGGTGGGATCACATTCCTGTTCCTTCCTTACAAGACGTTTTGCTTATTAACACATTTGTCTGGCGGCAGCACTTCCCAGAAGTCTAGAGGTGACCTTGTACCATTTTGTCTTGTAGCCTTCCCATTAATCATCCCGAGTGACACAGCAAAGCTTCTAAATATGCTAACAGTCTGTGCTTGGAAGAATATGAGGAAATGTCATCTCAGCACAGTACAAATGCACCGAGAATCCTCACAGCGAGACTGCGTTGAGAAAGAGGCCAGTACGTTTGTGGATGTGGAACTGGGTAGTGTTGGGTGTATATGATTGTGGTGTGTGTGTGCGTTTGTGTGCGTTTGTGTGTGTGTGTGTGGGAAGAGTCTCTTGGCACCTCTCTCTCTTTCTCCCAGCCAATTCAGTGGCCATATCTCACTGGAGTGGAGTTTGTTCCACACTCTATAATATGCTACAGTTAGTGAGAACATCAGTGAAATAGACAAAACATAAATTAATAATAATATAATAAATACATGATAATAATAATAATCCTTACATTTGCTGTCACATCCTTCACGTCCGGAGGACGTCCCAACACACTTCACAGGGTATATTGTAAAGTGCAGTGACTCACGGTGACATGACCCCAGGAGCCTTCGATTAAATCCCTCCCCTGCATTTCTTCCCATTAACCGAGGTTGTCACGGCAACATCGCTGACCTAAACAAGTTGCCAGAGAATTGCAACAAAGCCACTGAGAAGGCTTCTCATTAAAGTTATCAACTGAAGGAATGATTTCCAGAGCGGACTTCAGCTCCGTCTAAATGCTGTTGGTTACCAACATACAGGGAAAAGTATGGGTTCTGGTACAGACAGAGCACTGAGCGAGAGCCCTGGTGAAGGGAGAATTGTGTAAATGGGTTAGATCCCCTGATCAATACCAAGACAACCGAGGAGGTGAGATTGGTTGACAGACATAAGGATCTAGGAATGGGCCATTCAACCTTAGGGGGAATTGAAGGGTCTTATCCCTTCCTTTGGATGAGATGTTAAACAGAGATCTTGTCTGCCTATTCAGGTGGGTGTTAAAAGATCCCATAGCACTATTGAAAAATAGAAGAAAGTTTCTCTCTTCTTGTACCCTGGCCAGCAAGCTCCCAAATAAAATTAGTGATTCACTTTATGTTTATGGGACATTGTTGTGTATAAATTAGCTGCTGTAAGTCTTGTGAAGCACTCTGTGATGTCCTGTTGGCATGAAAGCCTCTACACTGAATGCAAGAATTATTATTAATAATATTGTTCCCTTGTCTAACTGTTGCTCATAGCTCATTGCTCCAATTCTGGGCACCGGCATTGTTTTGGGGAGAGACTGACCCGTGGTTGAGTAAAGACTGCCTCAGATCAAGCAAGGAATAGCATCACTTTTTAGTTCAGCAAAGAATGCGGGGGAGATTATGGGATTAAGTCTAGCCAAATCCGGATATAAAATGGGGAAACAAGATACAATCGGCTGAATCATCCCATGTTCTTTGAGACTTGCCTCATGTCTTATGGAGCATGTCACATTAAGTGGCGAGGTCCTCCCGACGTGAAAGGCGCTACTGAATATCAATGCAATTTTTCATTATTGTTGTAATGTGGAGAGAGCTTTGGGGAAAGGGAAAATGATAGAGAACACACAGCAAAAGGAAGATGATAATAATCCTTGCATTTGATATTGCCCTTTATTATTTCCTTGAGATGTCTCAAAAGCACTGCACAGAATATACTGTGAATTTACTGTATATTTTGTGACCAAAATTTTGGAAGGGATTATTAGTCCTGGAAGTGATCTGCTGATTGTCTAACAACTGGGTTCCCACTTACTGCTAGGTAATCAGAAGCGTTTGGAGTAAGGAAACTTGCCCAAGGTTTCGCACCATCTTGGAATCAATCTCTGGGACCTCTTGTCTGCGAGGTGAGCATGCTAACCACTACACTAAAGGATTATTGTATCAATAAGTATGTGGATAAATGATGGCAATTAATACCTTCTGCACCTCTCCCGTATCAAGTGAACTGTCTGGAGATGGTATAGATTTTTTTTAAAAAGGCGTGTATCTAGGAGTTTGCACTTCTCAACCCATCTCATGAACTTCAGCAGAAATAATCTTTCCATCATTGATGCATGGCAATTCACTCCAAACAGGTTGTTCTCCCAAAGTACTTCGAGGGCACATCCAACCAGTCCGTTATCTTCCTGTAAAATCTCTGGAGACTGCAGCTTGCAGGCAAGCCCATAAATAATCTCTCTGAGGTGTAATTATGCAGCTTTCTGACAGGAAAGGAGAACAGACTGAGGAATTCCCAAGCTCATGTGTTGCTGCTTTCCAAGCCCAGCCCAGCCCCAGGCACAGACCACTCCAGCCCCAGCCACCATCCCCATCCCAGCTCATTCCAGTTCAGCCCGATCCCACTCCTGCCCCCAATCCAGCCTAACCCAGCCCAGCCTTGCTATGCCATTCTCCAATAACACCAACAAATTCCATTTGTAAAGCGCCTTTCACGTCTGGTGGATATCCCCAAAAGCTGAACAGTCAGGGACCAGGATGGGTGGAAGGCAGGTTGGTTAGGGGCAGGAGGGTGATCAAAGGCACGGTCCAAGAGGAGGTGTCTTGAAATGGGTCTTGAAGGAGGAAAGTGAGGTGGTGAGGAAAATGGACTGTGGAATGGAGTTCTAGAGGGCGAGGGCGGAGAGGCTGAAAGAAACCCTGCCAATGGTAGGGAGGACAAAGCAGGGGACATGAAGCAGGCTAGAGCCTGCTGAGAGGAGGGAGCAGACAGGTTGGTAGGGTGTTAAGAGGTCAAAGAAGTGGTGGTGGGGGTGAAGATGTGGTGAGGGGGGAAGCAAGGCCATGAGAGCTTTGAACATATAAAATATAAATTGAAGAAATACATGTTTTTTTAAAACTACGAAGGTATGAAATTGCTTTCAAATTGAATTTGGAGAGTAAAATTACTCAGGCAAACGGTCCATGTCTCTCACTGACAGAGAGGTGAGCAGACATTTTACCCTGTTGCGAGCGTAACATTTCCATTCTGTTAAATGAATCTTCATTGTGACTCTAACCAAACACTGCTCCGTAAGAGAAGCTTTCAGTTAACTGGCCTGTCACTGAGCTCACAGTAATGTGTGTCTGAAACTGAACAGAGGACTGATGAGGGGAACGAATCACATCCCTCTGCCTTACCGCTGATAGATGTCACTGCTTTCAATGCCCGAAGCAACAGATCCTGACGAAAGCAGAAAACGTCCAGCCAGGTTGCACAAGGGAGATGCGTGTTGGCCATTATGAAGATAGGACTGTCTGGGAGCCTTGGTAACAAGTTGACAAGGGGTAAAGATCAACTTGGAGGATTTATTACGTGACAGGCAGACAGCACAGGGCATTTCTTATTGCCTCGCAAAGTACTTGAAATTGGAAAACGTTTTTTATTTTGCAAAGTGCGTTGGAAGAGATGACGTAAAGCAGGTCAAGGATGGCCAGGGTCATTATGCTGAATTTGACCACTGTGGCAGTTGCGCAAGGCAATATCATGACAAGGCAACTCAGTAATATTACAATGCTTCAAGATGATTTAGTGCCTTGCCACGATGAAATGTCTCAAAGAGTTTCCTGCAGTGACTAACAGCTCTTCTGGTTCTCTCTCCCCAAGAGTAAAACAGCCACTCCAACTCCAACCCACACAGAGTCCCATTGGTCGCGGATGGGTTAAAAAGTTGGATCACTACTCAGTGACTAACGTAATCCACCACAGAGTCCTTCACCTATTTGTATGGCAATTTGTTCCACAAAGTCATGTTACCCCCATGTTTTTTTTTCTAGAGTGCACCGACCAACAAATGAAACATGTGGAAGAATGATAATAATTGTACTTAATTTACTTGCAACTTTGTACCTAAGTACTTAATTGTATTTAGTACAATTTAACTATATTTAGACTTCCAGAGGATCAACGTAAGTGAGTGAGCGCCACCATTTTCATGGCAGATAATGATCCGTCGCCGTGTTCGGTGTGACATCTTTCATAACATGATAGAATGAGGAGGTGAAATCCATCCCTGACCACTGGTTTCAGCACCTCCCCAGTCTTGGATCACTGTTTTGTAACAAGGGTACAAGAGGACATTGTGGACACAGGAATTACTTACTCAAAAATAGACCAAGGTCCATCCAGTTCACCTTCTACCTCTCTGGTAGCTGCATGCTTTAATAATGGAGGTGTTAATAGGAGTTCATTCTATATGGATTGGTCTACCATAGAGCTTCTCCCATGCTAAATAAAAGGCAACGTCTGGCATTGTAGAGGGCTTTGAGATATCCTGCTGATGTAAAAGGTGGTACGTCAAATTCAAGGCTTATAATTGGTTGGGCTGCATCCGGATCGGCTCCATAACCTGAGTGTTAACTGCATGGTATTTTCTTCTGACTAGAGATTAAAAAGAAAGTGTGCAGTAGCTTTGCCACGTGGATCAGTGCCATCGATTACAAAGAACGAATATTGGAACCACTTGACCGTAAAAGTGCCAGTCAAATGCTAGCCTGGTGGAACGTGCTTGAGGTCTTGTGATCAGCATCGAGAGCACGGCACTGAGTGCAGACAGGGCTGCCTCTGTAAAACACTAGTTCACATTCACAAGTTTTTGCTGGGAGATAACCCACTCACAGTGGCCCAGGCAATACAACAACAACAATAATTACCACCTTTAAAATTTAGAAGTCCTGTAGCTCAGTGGTTAGAGCACTCATCTTACAAGCGTGAGACCTGTATTTGAATCCATGCAGGGCAAAACCTTGGGCAAGTTTCCTTACTCCACATGCCTAATAATAATTCCTAAAAAAACCCAATAATAAATTGGTTATTTCAATTCACGATTTTTTCGGGGGACACTTCTGTGCGCAATTGGCTGCTGCGTTTAGCCCATAAATATACAGTCAATTCACTTTGCAGTATATTCCGTGAAGCGCTTTGAGATGCCTAGAAGATGTGAATAGTGCCATATCAAAATGCAAGGATTATTATCAGATTATTATTATCAACAAACTGCATTTATATAGAGTTCTTCATGTACAAAGGCGCCTCGAAGCACTAACTAAAATATTCCCTTCCGAAATTGCCCTTTCTGATCCTACTGATCACCCACGTATCAAACAGTATAAATCCTATACAAATTCAAAGTTTCTCCCAGGTCCTTGTTACATCAATTAAATGTTAGAGAAAAATGTAAAATTATTTTTAAAAATCAGATCCACAACAGGATTCAGATATATTCAACTACTTCTTCACCCCTCTTGAATCCAGCCCCCATCTCGGGTGTAAACCCTTGACTGTCCAGCACCTTGGGGGTGTCCTCACGATGTAAAGGTGCGGTACAAATGGCAGTTTGTTGTTTTTGTAGCTGTTGTAAACTAGCAGAGATATTGGAAAGACTACAAAGCATCTCTGGGTTTACATTCAGTTGTGAACTGCTGAAGTTTCACTCCTGTGCTTTAACAACCCTAGTGCATAGCTGAGTTTGCTGCCTTGCTATCTCCCTTGCGGATCCATTCTTGCTTATTCAGAATCTAAATGTGCTTCTCCTCATGTGCTACTAAATGCCAGGTCATTTTGATTCAAGTTCTCCGTGCTTGTGTCTTTATTCAGTGGTAACAGTGCTGACACCCAGGAAATGGATCTGCGCTAATCTCAGACAGGAAGACAGAGCTATTCCTTTTCTCCATGCAGTAAATAAGTAGAGGATACAACAATCTTCAGGATTGATAACCCTCTCAGAGGTACAACTGATATTCCTTTTCGCAGCTGCTTTGATAACCTTGACCGGTAAACTCTTTATGAAACTCTGAAATCTACATTATATTAAGCATTATATCCAGGTAATAAGGTGGCTGGAGCCCCTTTTTAATGATCTAGGTGTTGGCCTGGCTCAGTGGGTACATACCAATGAACACAGATTTTCCATTATATAAGATAATAACAATCCTTGCATTCGATGTAGCACTTTACATGTCTTTTGTTGTTTTCTAGATGTTTTAAAGCGCTTCATAGAATATACTGTAAAGTGAATTGACTGTATATTTGTGGGTGAAACGAGGTAGCCAATTGTGCACAGCAGTGTCCCACAAACAGTTATGTATTGAAATGACCAATTATTGCTACAGGACACCACAATGTAGTTAGTGGGATGTTCTCCTGACGTGAAAGGCGCTCTATAAATGTAATTTTGTTTGTTGTTGTTGTAGTGAGGAACACCTGAATTCACCAGGATGGTCTCTCTATCTGTTCTCTTATGTCAGATCACCATTATGTCAGAGATTTATGGGTTCAAACCCCACTCACGCAGCCTTGGAACTCATAGCCTCGGTTGACACTCTTATACAGCCCTAGTGGAGTCCTGTAGTGGTTAGAGCACTCACATTACCAGAGAGAGACATGGGTTCAATTCCAGGCAGGGCGAAACCTTGGGCAAGTTTCCCTACTCCACATGCCTGATACTAATCCCTCAGGATAAAAACAATAATAAATTGGTCACTTCAATTCACGACTGTGTGTGGGACACTACTGTGCGCAATTAGCTGCCACATTTCGCCCACAAATATGCAGTCAATTCACTTTACAGTACAGCATATTCTGTGAAGAGCTTTGAGGCATCTAGAAGACTTGAAAAGCGTTATATCAAAAGCAAGGAATGTTACTATTACCATTATTCTTAGGGGTGTGTGAGCATCCTTCAGGTGAGACATTAACCTGAGGTCCCTGTTCAGTGTGGATGCTCAAGATCCCATTGAACTACAGTATTCGAAAAGAAGTAAGTATCTCTCAGTGCCCTGTCCTAGACAACAATTCCTGAGATAGAAGCAATCATTTCCCCAACTCTTACTGAACCTTTGTAAACTGCTGTAAATCGGGGGTGCATGCTTTCAGAGGTTTTGACGTGATAGATACTATATTAAGTTCCAGGATTATTTTACTGTGTGCAAATCAGCTGCTGCTTTGCCTACAAAGTCCACAGTCACTATAGTTCACAGTAAAATTCTGTGAAGCACTTTGAGACCTCCTCCCCTAATGAGAAAGACACTATAACAACAACTTAAACTTATAAAGCGCCTTTCACGTCGGGAGGACGTCCCAAGGCGCTGACTATATTCAAATGCAAGAAATATTGTTACTGTTCATGTTCTGACTTTCCTCTTGGTAAGATCATGGGTAGCTCTCCCCTTGGGGAGGAAGAGCTGATCAGATGAAGGGGAGAAAGAGATCACGAGGGACAGGTTTCTAACATTAGGGGGAAAGTGATAAGTGCACTCAGCAGAGACTGGCTTCAAAGAGAAAGAAAGATCACAGCACAGATTTTTTTTTCTCTCTCAATGAGAGAAAGATGCCAAGAAACATAAAGAGCATGTTGCGCAGCCCAAATCAGAGACGTATGTATGTGTATTCCAGAGGATGAAATGAAACCGATAAATCACAAACATGCTTGCGGGCTATCGATTAAGTATACTGAATCCCCCGAATCCATTCATGACTGCGCCCAGTCCCTGAAAAATGACCCAGGCTTCCCTTCCCTTACTATGATGCAAATTTTAATCTGCTAGATATTTATTGTAATCAAAGATCAGGCGCATAAATCTTTTCATTGACGTGACTCCTGGACAATTAAAAACAGATTATGCTTCCTGGCTTGTATTCTGATGTAATTGTACTCCCACTGAGCAAATTAGCAAAAAACATGGTGCAAAAGCTAATGAATATTTGCCCTGTGAGATGCAACTGCTCTTTTGTGCTTTGTTCTCAACAGTTCTGAACTCCAAAATCACAAAAGGAGTTTGGCTATGGAAGACCAGCAGATGTTCAGCAGCCATTTAAAGCTGTGGATTAAAACCATCAGCCTTTGGGGAGGTACGTGGGGGCTCCTTGTAGCTGAACTGATGACGTGCTAGGCAATATCAGACACGAGTCAACCCTCCGTGGTGGGGTTCTGAGCCAGGCAGGTCCACAGTAGTCCAGAAGCACTGCTGATGGCAGCACAGCCAAACTGGCTCAATGGCAACAGCAACAACTTGCATTTATATAGCGCCTCCATGCCAGATGGCGTCTCAGAGCGTTTCCCAATGGCAGAGACTGATGCCAAGCCAGTGGGAGGCGGCAGGTGACCAAAAGTGTGGTCGAAAAGAAAGTTCCTCTGGCGTGACCTAAATATGGGGAAAGGAGGAGGTTGCTGTGAAGGGGTTGAGGGAGGGAGTTCCAAAGTTTCAGGGCATAGTGGCTGGCCATCGATGGTGGAGTGGAGGATTCAGAGAACAAGGAGGAGGCCAGACCCTGCAGAGTGCAGGCAGTGGGTACTGCTGTGAGGAGATAGAAGGTTAGAAAGGTAGGGGATCGCTGAGGAGTGGAGGGATTTTAATACAAGAGTGAAGATCTGGTGATCGCTCTGTTACAAGCCACTCATCCCAATGGCAAGACTTTGAAAGGCAGACTTGTCACTGAGGGCAGGGAATCTCCCCACTCAGGATAGATGGATGCTGGATCCATTCAAATTTTCAACACTGTGGATAGATATTTGTTAGGTATCAAGGGATAATAATAGTAATAATAATAATAATCCTTGCATTTAATATAGCACACGAATCGATCCCGGGTCTTCTCGCTTGCGAAGTGAACACACTAACCACTACTGTATAGGATTACATAACACTTCATACTCACACAGCGCTGCTCTTACAGCACACACATCTCAGAGCTTCACAATGACTAGCATTTGTATCTGACAAAGATGTTTGTTAAATAATAACATTCCCAAATGTGTTGTGTTCATAGACTCAATCTCTCTGCTATATGCCACTCATCCCAATGTTAATGATTTTGAACCAGGAGGGAGACAGATAGACACGTATACACTCACTCACATATAAACCAGACACATTCACGCTCACACACACTCTGTGCTCCAGAGAGAGAGAGAGAGAGAAAGAAAGAGAGAGCAATAGAGAAAGAGAGGGCAGAGATGCAGAGACACATATGGAGAGAGAGAGACACGAAGAAGGAGAGAGATAGAGACAGAGAAAGAGACACAGAGTGAGGAGGAGAGATGGAGAGAGAGACTGAGAAGGAAGGGAGAGAGAAAAAGAGACGGAAGGAAGTGAGCAGTTAATGGTTTCAGGATGAGAGGCCTTCAACCATTCAGCTGGGAGAGTGAACGATCGATGTGAGCTGATATCAGCTTTCTCTGCACCAAACTAGAGAGAGAGAGGAGAGAGAGAGAAGGACTGGAATGGGGACACAGAGAGAAAAATAGGGTGTAGAGAGAAACGGAGAGAGAAAGAGGCCGAGATTGATAGAGGCAGAGAAAAATTGAGTCAGAGAGTAATAGTGAAAAAAAGACTGAAGGAGAGAAAGAGACAGTGACAGAGAAAGTCAAATAGGGAGAGACAGAGAGAGAAACAGAACGAGAGAGTGATAGTGATAGGGTCTGTGAAAGAGTGAGAGAGATAGAAAGGAAAAACAGATAGAGAAAAAGAGAGAGTAATAGATAAAGAGAGACTGAGAAGGACAGAGAAGGACATAGAGAGGCCGAACAAAACAGAGGAAAACAGAGAGACAGAACGAGAGAGAGTGATAAAACAACGACAACAACAAATTGCATTTGTATTGCGCCTTTCACGTGGGGAGGACGTTCCAAGGCACTGGAAAGAAGGAGAGAGGGACAGAGAAGCCGAAAGCAAGAGAGACAGACAGAACAAGACAAAGAGAGCGACAGATTGCAGTGTAGTGACTGTGTCTTCTACATTCACCCAATGACTTCCTCTCCCCCACGCCTTCCCCGAAACCTAAGCTGTGTGGCCAGCCTGTGCGGCGTGGGGGGAGGAGTAGAGGAGGACGTAGGGAGAGAGGGGAGAGTGCGAGAGACAAGGAGGAGAGAGTCGGACAGACGGAGGGCACGTTCCATGCCCCCTGGGGTGATTGGAGGGCATCTGAGCATCTGGGACAGATCTAGAAGCCCCCGGACAAGACGTAGGGTACGTTTTGCAGACGCTCTGGGCTTAGACTTGGTGAAAGTCAGGAGATTTCAGGAGTCGGACGTACCACATATCCCACTATACGTCACAGCTCAACATCAGAGAGATGCTACCCAGCGATACAGTTATAGCTCACTACACACTGACTCCTGGATGGTGAGTCCGACGTCCCAGTATAGCTCTTTCTGTCACTCTCTCTGTGTGGCTCTGTTTCTCTCCCCCCCTCTCTCTCTCTCTCCTCTCTCATACACGATCTCACTGTCTCAGTCTCGTCACACACTCTCACACACTTTCTGTCTGTCCCTCACAGCTACTCATCCTTTGTGTCTCACACATCGTACACACGCACACACCCTCCCTCTGTGTCTTCCCTCAGACTCTCTCCCTGTATCTCACTGTCTCACACACTCAATCCCTTTCTCGCTCTCTGTGTCACAGGAGCTGACCTGCCCTCATGGGCGCCTCACCCCCACCTTCCCAGCTCCCCTGTCCTCCCCAGGGTTCAGCCAGCGTCTGAGTCGCCAGCGCGTGTGCCTGGAGGGGGTGCGAGTGGACACCTTGTCAGTCCGTGGCTCAGTCCGTGTCCTCCCCCTCGGCCTCACCTCCGGGGCCAGAGAAGCGTCCAGAATGTTCGTCCGCTACACCCTGAACGAGTGGGCTACGTACGCAGAGGAAGGAGCTCGCCGCACGGGAGGGAGCCCCGACGGACGGACGCAACGCTTCTCCTTCCTGCTGGGAGTGCCGGCCCGTCTCCCCGGGAGAGCCATGGAGTTCGTGCTCCGTTACCAGGAGTACACCGGGGCGCAACACTGGGACAACAACGGGGGCAAGAATTACCGTTTGGAGGACGTCAGGCCAGACATCTCCCCCCCTCCCGAGTGTGGGGCCGGCTGGGTGCACTTTATCTGATCAGCCACGGTCTTACAGAATGGTGGAGCGGGCTCGAGGGGCTGAATGGCCTATTCATGTTCCTATGTTCCTCAGCTCCTGTTGACCCTGCAAGCCAGAGCTCTAACGGATAAGGGTCCTCCCTGGACAAGCAAATGGAAGCTATGTTTGACATTCATTTCCTGTGGCAGCTCTTTGAGAGTTTTCGACATTGCGGGCGCTGTGTCAAATGCAAGCATTATTATTATCAGTGACAGTTAATTTCCATGTATGGAATTATTTGCATACAACATTGCCGCACAAACAACCGTGCACTGAATGACCAATTTAACCTGGGGGATTGTTGGCCTGGATACCGGGAGAAACTTTTTCTTTAACGTCTACCCGAAGAGGCAGATGGGACTTGCGTTTAATATTTCGGCTGAAAATATATTGCAATGGGTGCATTGTTCAGTGTTCACAGTATTCTCTTCCAGAGCTCTTAATTTTCTAGAGATTGTTTCACCACGATTGGTCAAGCGATTGCAAAAAAAAACTTATTATAATAATAATATAACGATCCTTGCATTTGATATAGCGCTTCATCACATCTACGAGACGACTCAAAGCGCATCGCAGAATATACTGTAAAGTGAATCAACTGTATATTTTGTGGGTGAAACTTAAGCATGAAGTGAACACACACCTATTATAGTAACTCTTATCTTCCTTGACTGCGACTAGAATTGGGTGAATGATAGGTTTTTCGTGGGTTGTAGTCGGGGGGTTTCTGCAGGTGAGATTTCTGCCCTTGGTCGCAACTGATGCTAGTCAGCATCAGCCCAGAATGTCAAATGACTGACAGCATCTCACAGCATTGGAAATTCAGGGTGAACCAGACTGCCAATGAGAGCTGGCACCAAGTCAATCCTCCGCCTTCCAATGATAGGAATGCAAACAGAAGCGCTGTTTTTTGTTTGGCAATTGACTTATTTACTGCAATCTGGCCACAGTGTCCTTTCTCACCACAGATGGAGGGGAATGAGAGCTCATGTTTTCACACTTTGAATATTGAATATTAAAACGGCAACTAGTTGGGGACAGGTTCCCTCACAGCACTAGGACACACTTGTGGGTGACGCAACTCCATGGCAGATTCACTTCAAGTCTCTCCACTCTGCAGCTTGTCAGTGACAATGAGCTCCCGCTGCGCCCGTTTCCTTCCAATAAAATCTCATGTACTTCTCGACAACACAAAGAGAAGTGCAGATAGAATGGGCTTGGCCCATTTGATCTCATCTTTCCTGAATGCCCACCTTGGGTTCTCCCCTTCAGAACGTCAGACTGTTTCCGAAATGACTCCAGTGACCTGGCCTCAACCAATCTCATTTCAGTTGGGTTTTTTACCCTCTGTATATTTTTAAAAAATACTTTTGGTTGTCTGTTCTAAAATTGCACTTTGAAACTTTGAATAGGTTTTTTTTTGTTTTGCTGCTTTGGCATTTTTAACAGCATCGTCCTGGGATTACTTTCTCAATGCCATTATATACAACAACAAAATTACATTTGTATACAGCCATTCCCATCGGGAGGACGTCCCAAGACACTGGACAGACCTGAGCTGGGGTTAGTAATTCAGATCCGAGCTGGGGATGTTCCTCTATAAGATCCCCCCTGGGACACCTCTTCTCATGCCTGAAGAGCCCCAGTTTGAACAAAACATTTGTTTTTATATGTCTTATATGGCATGGAGTGCTGCAGCACTCCATGATTTGAGCACTCGCAAGCAAAAAAATCTGGGTTTGATTCACAGGCAGTGCAAAACCTTAGGCAAGATTCCTTATTGCACCCGCCTCTGTTTATCTAGCAGTACGTAGTAACCCGATTGATAAATCGATTGGCAGATCACTTTCTGAGTGCAATGATCCCTTAAAAAAAAATAAAAAAATTTGATGACTCAAACTAAGCTTGTTTGTAGGGCACTGCTGTGCACAATTAGCTGCTGCATTATGTCCACAAAAATATACAGTAAATTCACTATGCGGTACAATGTACATCAGTGTGTCATGGGCTTGGATATAAGGCAGAAAGACTGTGGACCTAGAGCAAACGACCTGCTGCCAGTGTTGACTGCCTAGTGATGTCACTTACAAGGGGGCTCTCATTTTATGCACCCCTAGAACTGGATCCGAGGGTGGTCTTGGAAGGAGTGGTGGGGGGAATGGTAAATGCACCTCTGAGTTTGAGAGGCAATGGCACCCAATCTGTTCAATTCATTGTCAGCATTAATTCTGAAGTAATCTACTGAGTGGCCATATCTAATCTATTGAATGACAACGTCCCCACCTCGCTCGCATTTTATTATTTGAGCACCATGCCGTGGGCTTTCATTACCCTCCGTGTGCAGAGAGAAAGACACGGAGGCCAGATTGCAGTAAATAAGGCAAATGCCAAAACGCATTTGCTGCGTTATGCTTCACATTTCTCTTATTGCCAGGCAGGAGGTTCACTTGGTGCCAGCTCTCATTGGCAGCACAATCCAGAATCCACGCAGAGTCTTAAATTAGAGCTAGGCCATTTAGGAATGAAACCAGGAAGCCTTTTTTCATGCAATTGTTGGTGGAAATCTGGAAGTCTCTCCCTTGAAAGGCTGTGGATGCTGGATCCATTCAATTTGTCATGACTGAGATTGCTAGACTTTCGCGAGGTAAGGGTATCGAGGGTTATGGAGCGAAGGCAGGTAACTGGAGTTGTGGTCATGATCTAGCAAAATGGGGAACAGACCTGTTCCTATGTTCCAGACTTCCCCAGATCTGCAACTCTCTGGCCTGTTCGGTACAATGCCGGTTGGTGACTTTCAGCCTCTAAGCCCTCACGGAAGCTGCTCCCAGGGTTATTTTCGGCAGAAATGAAAATCCTGACATCACATTCTCCACTGGAATGTCCGACTGTTGTTTGACAATTGTTTGCAACAGTAAAGGGTCAAGCACATTATTTGGAGTCCAGCTTATCTATAGGAATGCAGGAGCATTGACTCTTACCAACTTTTGTATAATATTTTCCGCATTAGATGTGCAGAGTGCGACCGTCCAGGGGGAGAGTGCACATTCAATTCTGGACACGGTGATATTTTTTATGGATGGGATAAGTAAACCAGGAAACCTCAGCCTTGTAGCCAGAATAAAGCCCTAAGTAAGCGATTTGGCTGCCTGCTTTTAAAAAAAGGACTGAAATTCCACCTGATTTCAGCCTGGAAACCTATTTTACCTTAACATTTAAGATGGGGCGCAAATGTCAAAAAATCTTCAATTCAATGCAAAGTCAGAAGAGGCTTCCCTCTTGTGAAAAAAACCCAGCTCCCAGAATAATAATGACAACAACAAAATGATATTTGTATTGTACCTTTCACAGTGGGAGGACATCCCAAGGCGCTGGACAGTCAATGTTTCAGACCCAAGCTGAGGTAGAGTTCGGGGAGGGTGGAGGGAAGGAGGAGGAAGGGAGGTGACCAATGGCACGGTCGAAGTGGAGAGTATTGAGGTGGGACTTGAAAGAGCCTAGGGAGGGATTCCAAATGTTGGGGGCAGAATGGCTGAAGCCTCACCCGCCGAGGGTGGGGCTGAATCAGAGAATTTTCCACAATTCTGTGCGATCTTCAATTTTAAGAAAAAATGATTTTGCGGGCTAAGACTAGATGGAATTCCGGGCTTCAAACGCGTAACCCAATTGGCCTCTCAGGGAAAACCGGTAGAGTTTATTAACATGCATGCTCGGCTTCAAAGACATAGCCCATATGCTGCATGAATTTTGATGCAATCTGTTACACGGCTAGTATAGATCTGTGCTAAATGAGAGATTATGAAAATGTCAAACCTGCTCAGCACCATCATCTGACAGCACCAACCGCCACCTTTGATAACACAATTGCCGTTTTATTACTCAGCCTACAACATATTTTAAATGAGGTACTGCCACTCAGAAAATTGTTTTATATTTTATGCTGGCGAGAAAATAAACAGATTGGATATAGTATAATAATAATAATATTTGCTGTTGCGTTTGATATGGTGCCCTTCACATCAGGAGTGCGTCTCTACGTGCTTCACAGGATTTTGCTGTAAAGTATAGTAACTGGGTGTATTTTAGTGTTTTCAACGTGGCAGTCAATTTGCACAAGGCAATGTCCCACAAATAGCCATGAAGTAAGTGAGTGACCAATTTTATCTGTGGGATTGTTGGCTGGAACACCGGGAGAAACTCCCATCTCTTTTCAAATAGTGGAACGGGATCATTAACTTCCACCTGAACAGGGACTGAGATTAATATAGTATCTGAAGGACGGCACCTCCGACAATGCAACACACACCCAGCACTACACTGGAGTGTCAGCCTAGACTGAGGTTCAAAATAATGATGTGGTTCTGGATCCCCCAACCTTCTGACTCAGAGGTGAGAGTGCTACCAACAGATCCAAGGTGACACCTAAACCAGGATTTAAATTTCCACTGGGTACAAATTCCTTTGAGGATTACATGTAGCAGCACATTAGGCAATGACAGCCACTAATGGGATTTCCCATTATAACTGTGCGTGGCCAAAGGCACATACACTGAATGGAATTTGTGTCTGCAAATTGTTATTCACTTACAAATCCCAGCCACGAGATTTTTTTTTTTTTTACCTTTTATCCAATACTTTTGCTTTGCTTCACATATTTCTCATCACAATTCAGACAATTCTCTCATTACAACCCTCTTTCAAACTGACTGTTTTTTTCCGTTCCTTTGTGAGAAACACTTTTCTCCCTCAAATGAGGTATTGATGGGATGCTGTCTTTACCGTGACAGACATCCACCTGCACTTCCTTTAGCTAGTGATCAAGTTGTTTCCCACATTTAAATATTCAATATTTAAGTATTAAAGTACATCTTAGACATAGGAAATCTGTTACAGGTCATCATTTGCAGTCAAAACAGATTAGAGCCAAACAATTACACAACAATAACAACAACAAAATTACATATATAGAGTGCCTTTCACATCGGGAGGACGTTCCATAATTACCCCCCAAAACACACTCTGGGTCCCCAAGCCTTGGCTCTTGTCAACCTCGGGCTTTCTGGGATTAGGTAAATAAGATGTGGCCCCTCAAGGAGAGAGTGCATATTCCATTCCAGCAATCTATCTATGGAAAAACTATTGGGGTTGTGGGGCGGGGGGAGGGGGGGGGGAGGGGGGGCGTTTCAGCCGAGCATCTGACCCAAACCCAGTTGGAGAGTTCCACATATATATGTCACCAATGCATAGGAGTGTCTCTGTGTCTGGAATGGTCATGCTCTATGTGGAGGGAGAGAGAGCAAAAAATTATAAAAATAATAGTAATCCTCGCATTTGATATAGCATTTCATTATGTCACAGCGCTGATACTGATGTACTTTAGGGCAAATTGACCGTGCATTTTGTGGGAGAAACTCAGCAGCTAGTAGCACACAGTGATGTCTCCACAAACAGCCATGCAGTGAGTGATGCAGGTGGAATTTCTCCACCTATATGCCTAATAAAATAATATGAGGTCGATAAACATCTGACGAATTTGAGCAAATAACCCTTGCATTTGATACATAGCACCTTTCACGTCAGGAGGACGCCCTGAAGTGCTTCCCAAGCTTCGCTGTTCAGTGCAGTGACTGTGTACTTCACAGCGAAGGCACAGTGCCAAATAGATTGTGACGCAGATAAATGCGAAGCAATGCGCATTGCAGCGACAAACGCAATGAAGAGGTGGAGAAAGAAAAGGATTTGGGCTTCTTCAAGAATCACTCAACGGTCCCAGTCAACGTGAAGCAGCTGTCAACAGAACTAATCAAATGCTCGGTTGAACCTTGCGGGCATTTGACTTTAAGTCAAAAGATGTTATTCCAACCTCGTATGGATGACTGGTGAGGAATATATAGCAATGTTGGGCATCCTGCCTTCAAAAGGGGATCAAAGCATTGGAAGGGTAAAAAAGGATGTTTCCAGGCCTTGGAGTTCCATGTAAAGAGGAAACGTTTGCAGATATTAACCTATTATAACTTTTTTTTGACAACCTACACTGATCCAGCTCTTTACAACGCTGAGCTGTGATAGCTGCAAACACGCAAACAGATTATTTGCCTCACGCTGGTACAACATGATGCAATGAAATATAATTTACATTTACACAGCACTTTTTATGTTGAGAGGATGTTTCACAAAGCGTTTCATACAGTTGGCTGGGCACCCACCTGAGGGGGGAGTAAGTGAATGTGGAGAAGGTGACAAAATTGTGATCAAAGAAGCATATCTTAGCCAAGCTTTGAATATCATGGGGAGGAAAGGAGGGAGAGGGGAAGGAAAGGAAAGGAGACAGGGAGGGAAGGGATGGAGCTCCAATGAACAGGGCCAAAATCGGTCAAAGCTCATCTGCTGATTGTAGGGCAGATAGTACGGGGACATAATGCAGGCCATTGCCGAGCAAAGGGAGCAGCTGGGTTGTAGGAGGTCCCACAACCTCTGTGAGATTGTAGGACCTCACAGAGGTCGAGTCGGGTGAAGCTGTGGAAGGATTTAAAGACGGAGAGATTCACGTCATAACTAATAATTCTTATATTTCACATTGTGTCTTACACATCGGGAGGATGGCTCCAAGTACTGCACGTGATTTTCTGTAAAGTGTAGTAACTGTGCATCTTGTAGGTGAATATAGCAGTCAATTTATGCATAGCAATGTCCCACAAATCGCCATGAATTTTATCTGGGGAATTGCTGGTCAGGACACCAGGAGAAACTCCCGTCTGCTTTTGAATAGTGTCATGGGATATTTAACATCCACCTGTACTGCTAGAGTTTAGCGAGCTAAAGCCATACAGTTTGCTAACAAAAACCCTGTCTGGCAAGCATCCTACTGCCTGTCCAACTGGGGCAATCACACCCACGAGGGCTTTCGCTTGCAGGAATAGCAGAAGCTGAGCGGAAAGAATCCTTGCTCCTAGTGACTGGTCTGCCCTTCAGTACTTACCAATGAGCCAGGCTGACCTTATCTGTCAGCAGCTCTGTAATACTGTGGGCCCACTTGGCTTCGGAACTGGACTTCCGAGACGGCCACAGAGGATTGAGTCGATTCCAATATTCCATTGCCCGACATGTCACCTTGGAGCCAGTTACCAGCTCCGGCATAATTAGACAAGGGCGGAAGATATTCTCCAGAAGAATAGGTTTATAATTTCACTCCTCTCTCGTCACTTTACTTTGTCAAGGTGACAAACTTCCTCTCTCACAAAGAGGGAGAAAAAGAGACAGAGAGAGAGAGAAAAACATTTAAAATAATTGTAATGCTCCACGGTAAAACAAATAACAAACAACTCCTTTAACAGACTTTGCCGAGCTTGTCATCTATTTTATAAATGAATTTGGTACGTGGCACTTCCATGACATATTGCAAATTTGTTTCATTGGTGTGGGGATGTGGTGGGGAGGGAGTGGGAAATTTAAACAAATGTGTTTCTCGGTAATTGATTCGGCACGCTGTACACTTGCATAGCCACAAGATTTTTCAGTGATCAGCTGATAAAATGTTCAGTTTCTACAGATATAGTCTATCAGTGACTCAAAGAGCCCTGGCCTGCTGTGGACTCGTTGCTCGAACACAGCCAAGTCGAGGAATCTCAGGGCTGGCCCTGCACGTTCCTCAGTCCCTTAAATGGATTCTTATTCAATGATACCGTGTTAAATTTCACAGAGGTAGGAATCAAAAACACCAAGACGCCAACAGCTACCCCAGTGTACACTCTTAGATCCCCGAGCCTTGACTCTTGCCAACCTGCATCTAGTACTTTCCGGGATTAGGGAAACAAGATGGACCCCTCCGGGGAGAGAGTGTACATTCTATTTTGGTTGTTCGTTGATTTGGCAGATTTCTTTCCGGGTGTACTAATCCCTTCAAAAATAATTAGGTAAACAAACAGGTCATTCAATCCACAAATGTTTGTGGGTCACTGCTGTGCACAATTGGCCCACAAAATAAGCAGACAATACACATTACAGCATATCCTGTGAAGCGCTTTGCAACGTCTCAATGACACGATAAAGTGCCATATCAAATGCAAGGATTATTCTTATGCTTATTATAAACTGAACTTAATACTTTCCAGAATTAAGGAAGCAAGATGGATCCTTCTAAGTAACGGGAGAATGCACATTCCTTTCCAACAATGTATCTCTGGAATTTCCATGTGTAGGTGGGACACATAGAATACTCAGTTTGGTTTGGATGCTGTTAATAAGCACAGTGACGGGTTTCCATACATGTCAGGGACCCGGCCGACCCAAGTAAATGGGCCGAACTGGTGCAAAGTGCGGTCTCTTTAAGATGGGGCTTCTCAGTGTCATGTTCCTGCAGAAGCATCCATTCCTGCTTCATTTGTATTTTGATCAAGTTTCACTTTTTACAGGGATGGATGAGTTATATGGGGAAGGATAATGGACAGCCAGAAAAGATTTACGTGAGTCATAATTGGAGCAGCCAGATCAGGAGCAAATGAATATCTGGCAGCAATTATACGGGGAATAGTGGACACGCAGGAGTGACCACACAGGAAATAATAGACATGGGGGAGTGACTATATAGAGAATAATGGAAATTTGTGAGCGCTACAGTGGAGGAATGCACTAGGGGCAATTAGACAGTGCCCACAAATCACAGGCAAGTTTGAACGGTTTGCACCCATTACTTGCAGCCTGAAGATTCGATTTTCTTTGCCGTATTGCTCACTGTTAAGACTGCAGAGTATTTTTATTCGGTTTCATATGAGTCCCAGCCATGGAGAAGCAGCAGTTGTCAGTGTAATCCCAGGCAGACAGTGCGTATCATGTCACTGGTGCGCAGTGACATTCACACAGCAAGATTCATCATTGCAGCCTCATTACTGTGAGCTTGTTAAGGAATTGTGTGTGGAAACTCAGATGGCCATTTCGAAGACTTCAATCCACTCCTGTGATGGGCTTTCAGAAGTGATAAGATGCTGCATCAAATGCAAGGATTATTATTATCCATCCAGCTGCATTGTTGGAGGTGCTGTCCTTCAGGTGAAACATTAAGCGAAGAGAGTTTCTCCCTAGGGGGACTGAAGAGCCCCATTCCGTCCTTTGGATGAGATGTTAAACTGAGGTCCCCCGTCTGCCTGTTCAGGTACATGTGAAAGATACCTTGACACTAGTCGAAAAGAGAAGGGAGTTTCTCCAGATGTTCTGGTCAACAATCCCCCAAATAAAATCGGTGATTTGCTCCATGACTGTTTGTGGGACATTGCTGTGCGCAAAATGGCTGCTGCATTTTGCCTACGAAATTCACAATCGTGACACTTTGCTCTATATCCTGTGGAGGGCATTGAAACATCCCCCTGATATGATAGGCATTGTATCAAATACAAGGATTAATATTATTTGTGATGCAGACTATTGGATAGCAAGCAGAAGCAATGGATAAATTGCCCCTCCCTAAACTAAGGGCTCAGGAGTCAATTATAATAATAATCCTTGTATTTAATATTTTGTCTTATCATGTGGCTGAGACATCACTAAGAGCTTCACCGATTGTACGTAAGGTGGATTAACTGTATATTTTCTGGGTAAAACATGGCAGCCAATTGCAAACAATAGTGTCCCACAAAGTGCCATGCCCTTGCACGCATATCTTCTCTGCATCAAGAAGTCAGTCTACTGCAAACTAGAATCAATCATTTATTTCACAAACAATGTCGTGAGCTGAATGACCAAATTATTTTTTTAAGGGATTATTAGCTCCGGAAAGCGATCCACCAATTGACTACCTGCACTGTACATTAAGGAACATTGTGCTAATATCTACTTTTACTCTGTTTTTGTTTCCCAAATTGATGAAAATTCAAAAAATGATTAAAAAAATTATAGCATCACCTACAGCTCCAGCATGCGTTACTCGCCAACACACACCCGTAACATCCAGGCCAAGAAACCAGGAACATACACCTTAGGGATTACTTTCCTACCCATGTCTTATTCCTCATCATGCTACCATGCATTCACAACACACTCTGACACAGCGCCCAAACTCTTCAATAATTAGTGTAAAATTGAAATTGAATTAGAATGCATAATCCATACTGAGTTTGCGGGAGGGTCAAATGGATTTTAATTAAAATATACACGGAATATAAACTACAAATAGAGAACAAGGGCCAGCAACCGTTAATACCCACGTCCCCAATAAAGTGCCAGATTTAATTTAGATCTCCGTCCGTTTTGTAAGGCTCGCTCACAAGGGACGCAGAATTTCAATCTAGTTGCAAAGCTGTAATTATTAGCATCTTCAGGGAGGCAGAAACAATTTCCAGGACTGAAAAGACAAACGAGAGCACTTCACAGGCAAGCAAGGTGAAGTCAAGCAGTCTGAAGACGTAATTTTGTCCTTCATATCCTGCCCTCTGCTTTGCGATAATGGGGAATAGTTTGCGATGGAATGACTTTTGATGCATAGCAGGTACGAATGCTCTAATTGAAATCCCCTCAAACCCTGGCACATCCACACTTCTCTAAACTTCTCGTTCTTCTCCATACTACCCGCTGCCTCCGCTCAACTGGCGGGCCCTCTGTTCCACCATTGGTGGCCATGCTTTCAACCACTATGTAGGGGCATGTGCCTGGAATGGAATGTCCAGTGTCTGTTTACTTAGTAGCAAGTAGGAACCTGGTTGTTAGTCGATCGGTCGATCACTTTCGATTAATAAATCCCTTAAACAAAATATTTTGTTCACTCAATCCATGACTGCTAGTGGGACACTGGCATGCGCAATTGGCTACTGCGTTTCGCCTACATAATACATAGTCAATTCACTTTATTGTATGTTCTGCGAAACGCTTCAAGACAATTCATTGATGTGATAAAGCGCTATATCAAATGCAAAGATTTTTTATTATTATGAGCTATGCCGGGAATAGGCTGTCTCGGAATACGCCTCTTCCTCACTCCTGTTCACCTCTCGACTCGAGCTATCTGCTCAGCTTCTCTCCTTATTCCTTACAAGTGCTCAGAGGCTTTAAATCTATCAACAATCTGGCTATTAATGGCTGCTGTTCAGCAAAAGATGTCGATGAGGCAATAACACGGAGGAAAAGTACTGGTTTGTGTACAGCTGATCAATCCGAGCCATTCACATTTCATTTACATATAAATTGGAAAGAAACAAGAGAGTTGTATCTGTGAATCTGTAGCTTTAGCTAGTAACAGGTTCCTGCAGCACAAATTAATAGCCACGGCTCTTTTATCTCCTACATCCTCCAATTTATGCTGGAGTATCAAGTTCGGCTATCAATCAAAAGGGAAATAAAATGCAGAGGCACATTGCTTTTCTGTGATGGTCATGGTCATCATGGCTGTCAGCCTTGATGAATTACTTCAGCAGAAGGCGAGAGTGAGCAAACTAAACATTACGTTAGCTGGAGGGGCGAGCCGTTTTCATTTGATTTGATGCTACTTTACTTTATACTGTTTTGTTTTAAAATGCTCTCTAACCTGGAACTTTTGATGAGGTTATCTTATAAAATGTAGAGTCCCACGGCTTAGTGAATAGCGCGCTCACTTTGCGAGCGAGAGGGGTAGGATTTGATTCCCGGCAAGGCGAACCCGTAGGCAAGCTTCCTTACTCCACACCCCTCTGTTTACCCAGCAGTAAGTGAGAACCCAATTGTTAGTCGATTGGTGGATTGTTTTCAGGGATAATAATCCTTTTTTTAAAAAAAAATGTGGACACTCAACCCACAATTGTTTGTGGGACAGTACTGTGGCCGCCATGATTCACCCACAAAATACACAGTCAATCCTTTATAATATATAACATGAAGGGCTTTGAGACATCTCAATGAAGTGATAAGGTGCTAGAGAAAAAGAGAGTTGTATCAAATGGAAGGATTATCATTATTATTAGTATTAATATTATTATCATCATAAAACAGATTCACTGCACTTTACAGAATACTCTCTTGGAAAATTTCCCAACTATAATAAGGCACCATATCAAATGTAAAGGATTAATGTAATTATTTATCAGATTGTTTTTACCAATCAGCCACGTACTCATACCAATAATTTCCCCTGTGGCTAATGTTCTCTTAACACAATGTATTATCAAATAGGAATTATTTGGAGGTTATTGGTGATAGCGGCATAATCGAATAAGAAGACATCAGATGTGTAAATCAGGGAGAAGAGAACAGAGAAGTGGAGGCGAATGGCCTGTTTCAATCACCTTATGTAATAACATGAACAAGAGCTTGCAATATGCCAGAGGTAAGCACACACAGGTCGGGCTTGACATGGATCAGCTGCAAAATAAAGCCCTCTGTATTCTTTCCCTGTCAGAGCAGAGGACATCCTGCGGCAGAAGTTTAGCACTTCCACCTCTCACTCTGGCTACCATTTGCCAACGTGAGTTCGGGTGACAGCTTAGCATCGAGTCGTAGGCCACACGAGGGTTTCAAGTGTTGCACTGTGGCTGTCTGCATTTGGTTGATTTACAACGCAATAACAATGAGTAATAATAATAATCCTTGCATTTGATATGATAATAATAAGCCTTGCATCCTGATCATGTCGTTGAGCTGCCTCAAAGTGTTTCACAGAATATACTGTGTGGGGAAAAGTCCCAAATAAATACAAAGAGGAGAAACCGCTGAGAGGACAAGACCGGTGAGAAATTCACTTTGTATCTTTTAGTTTGATTCTTGAATGCATCTTTTTAATTACTGCTTTTCCAGTCTTAATCATTTTCCACAAATTGCTATAGAGTCCCACGATGTAGAGGGTAGTTAGTGTGCTCGACTCGCAAGCGAGAGGATCTGGGTTCGATTCCCACGCGAGGGAAACCTTAGGCAAGCTTCCTTACTCCACATGCCTCTGTTTACCTCTGTAAGTGGGAACCCAGATGTTAGTCAATAGACAAGATACGGCACTGTATCCAATCCAAGGATTATTATTATACATATGTAATATTCGTGCTTTAACTGCATCCCACATTAACCCCCCCAGGCTTCAGCCGGTAAACTCATTAAAGCTCCACCACTTGAGGAGTCAGCCACGTGAACCGAAAGCACTTGCTACACAGATTAAAATAGTCTCTTTGGTGCCTTTCCTGTGTGCTGTGCAATATAATCCTGGATCCGTAGGATCTGGCATTCCCCACAGCAAGGCTCTCCTCAATCCAACTCTGCTCATGTTCTCAGATCAGTCCCATTTGGTATTAGCTTTTCACTGGGCTCATCTTGCACTTAGGATACGGAGCGGCTCAAAAATAACCCGTTGTAAAAATCACTCGTCGATCAAACACTCGTTAGGACAACGTGCCTCACAAAGCCATCAGTAAGTGAGGGGCGGGCGAGCAATTTGAGGGAAAGCAGGAAATACATCAATGCAGGGCATGGAAACTCCATTTTCACCCATTTGTTCTGGTTAATTTCAGCGCTTTGGGACGTCTTCCCGACGTGAAAGGCGCTCTATAAGTGCAATTTGTTGTTGTTGTTGAATCTCGGAGCTGGTGTGGTCTGCTGGGAAACTGAGCCGCATTCTGATCTTAAACATGTTCCCAATCCAAAACGTCAACTCCACCAGCAACGAGACATCTTCTGTTTGTTGCAGTGCCCACCCTTTCCATTTAATACGAAATATAACATTTTACTTTAAAGGTAATCTGAAAGTGCTGTACAATAATTGCTCGTAGGTATATAAACGTGTTTCTAAGCGCATGCTGTAGCTAATTTTTGCACAGTAATGTGGCACATGTATGCAGGATCGATAATATCAAATCCAGGTAGTCTTGCTTGTGAGGCATTACGCAACAGGCTCCTTATTTAGCTAAGGTCAAAGGTATGCAGTGCTTTCCAGCTGCAAACTCCTTGAATTGGAGCTGAAACGAGTGAATGGAGATCAAGCGAGGCCTGGGTAACACATCGCCCACATGTGGGCTCGTGTTTACAGTGGGGCTGGGTTTGCGCTCCCAATATCCCTACACTGAATGACCAAGTTCACACATGCAGGCCTGGGGGAAGATGATGAGCCAAGTGAATGATCAATTTCATCCGTGATATTGTGAGTCATCACCAGACAGGCTACGATCAGACCACTCCAAATAGACAGCTCAGAGACACACAATCCCCCAAGAGGCTGTGACGGGCTCACCAGCCTGCTCAGTCAGTCATGCTTGTTGTCAGGCCCATGAGATCAGGGAAGAAAAGTCAGAGAAAGTAACTTTAAAATAACTAACTCTTGAGTTTGATACTAGCAACCCCCCTACCACTCCCACCCCCGCACCCCCTCCCCACCTGCCGCACTGTTCCTAACCCTCTACAAACAGAAAGTCTTCACCCCCATCCTGGAAAAACCTTCCCTCCAGCTACCGTTGTATCACCAATCTCCCATTCCTCTCTAAGGCCCTGGAATGAGTTGTTGTGTCCCAGCTGTGCTCCTTTCTCTCTTGCCAATTCCTCTATGAATCACTACAATCCGGTTTCTGATTTGCCCATAGCCCAGAGACATCCCTGGTCAAAGTCTCTAAAGACATTTTAAACATCGGTGTTCAGGGCTCTCCCTGCCTATCAGACATCATGCTACTAGGAGGATAGTAGCCATCTGCAAGAGGATATAGACAAATTGGTAAAGTGGGCAGACACATGGCAGATGAAGTTTAATGCAGAGAAGTGTGAGGTGATGCATTTTGGGAGAAGAAATGAAGGGAGGCAATATAGGCTAGATAGTACAATTTTAAATGGTGTGAAGGAACAGAGAGACCTGGGGATTTGTGTTAGTGACTCGTTGAAGGTGGCAGGACAGGTAGACAAGGCTGTTAAGAAGGCATATGGGATACTAGGCTTTATAAATAGGGGTATAGAGTACAAAAGTCAGGAAGTGCTGACTAACCTCTATAAGACTTTGGTGAGGCCTCAGCTGGAATACTGTGTTCAATTCTGGTCACCACACTACAGAAAGGATGTGAAGACATTGGAAAGGGTACAAAGAAGATTTACTAGGATGGTGCCAGGATTGAGGGACTTCAGCTATGAGGAGAGGCTAGATAGGCTAGGGTTATTCTCTCTGGAGCAGAGAAGATTGAGGGGAGACCTAATAGAGGTTTATAAGATCATGAGGGGTTTCGACAGGGCAAATAGAGAAAAATTATTTCCACTCGTGGGCGAATCTGTGACTCGTGGTCACAGATTTAAAATAGTTTCAAGGCGAAGTAGAGGGGAGCTGAGGAGAAAGTTTTTCACTCAGCGAGTTGTTCGAATCTGGAATGCATTGCCTGAAAAGGTGGTGGAGGCTGATTCGATAACAACTTTTAAAAGGGAATTAGATCTTTATTTAGGGAGAACAGGTCTATTAGGCTATGGGGAGCTGGCAGGGCAGTGGGATTCAATCGCTCTTTTCAAAGAGCCGGCACAGACTAGATGGGCCGAATGGCCTCGTTTTGTGCCGTAAAATTCTATGAATCTATGAATCTATGAATCATGCCTTCAGCCACCCTGCCCTAGCTTCTTTCAAGTCCTGCCTCAAGACTTTGCTCTTCAATGGTCCCATCGGTCACCCCAAATCCCATCCTGTCCCCCCACCCTCCCCGATCCCAAACCCAGGATCAGCTTGAGTCTGAAACATTCACTGTCCAGCACTTTGGGACATCCGTGAAAGGCGCTATACAAATGTAATTTTGTTGTTGTTGTTGATACAGCACCTCGTCATGTTGAAACCTATAAAAGCTCCAGACGCAATGAGTTACTGTGAAGTGCGGCAAGTTATGCAGGCCAAGGAAGCGGCTGTCAAAATTATAATAATAATGAGAATAAAAACCGCTGCATTTGATAGAGTGCCTGATCATGTCATCGAGATGTCTCAAAACACTTCACTGGATATGTTGTAAAGTGGTGTGCCTGTGTGGGCGAACGCTGCAGGCAATTTATGCACAGCAAAGTCCCACAAACAGCCATGGAGCGAGTGTGTAACTTTTATTTGGGGGATTGTTTCCCAGGACTGTCAGAGAAACTCTCTTCTCTTTCCAGCAGTGCCACAGGGTTTTTAACATCCACCCGGACAGGCAAACAGAATCTCAATTTAACGTCTCATCCGAAGGATGGATCCTCTGACAATTCAGTGCTCTCCCAGCATCAATATAAACTGTATGAGTTTCAAGTCCTCGTCCTGAGATCGGGCTGGAACCCACAACCTTTCTGACTCAGAGGCGAGAATTACACCAACTAAACATGCTCCACAAATAGTAATGAAAAGCAAGCCCGTGTGCCTCCCCCCACAACCCCAACCCCTCCACCAGTCCTACTGCTCTAGGATGAGAGAACCTCATGAGTTCAAGTACCAGTATTGGTTTGGGGGCTCAAGGTCACAGGCATCAGTGCTTGCCTGACACTTAACAGGCCTGGATAGGGGCCGGGGAGTTGCTGGTGGCTGTGAAGGAAAATGAAATGGACCAGTGGTGCACAGAGCATTAAGTCAGGCACCAGCCTTATCAGCGGAATTTACATCAGAAATCAAAGAGCATTTTCAAACCGCTTCTCTCTCCATTTGACTAAAAAAAAACTAGATCAGCAATATTTTGACAAAGCCTCTGTTCTAATGGTGCCAAAGAAAGCAAAATAGAATTTGCTAGATTAGAACAAAAAAAAACTTGCCTTTATATGCATTTATTCTCTGTTCAATTAGGCATCTTTCACATTTATCTGACCAACAGCAACAGAATTATATTTTGTATAGCAAACAGGCAGGTGGGATCTTGGTTTAATGTCTCATTTGAAAGACAGCACCTCCGACAATGCAACACCCACCATCCCACCTCAGCACTGTAATGTAATGTCAGCCTAAACTGTGAGTGCAAAGCTCCCACGTGGGGTTCAACCTATAATCTACAGAGGAATCAGTCCTACTCACAAACTAAATGCCCTTTTGTCCTAGTGAACTAAAAAATGAAGCCTGTTACTCGCTTTTAAAGGTACAACAGCAAAGGGAATTATCATTGGGCAGATTATGCATCTGCCAAGGGCACTTTTGCCAAAAAAAAAAGCATATACACGAGAAGCCTGTTTATCCGTGACTCGATGCACCGGCACATCCGTATAACCGGCATACCAAAAAAAAGTCCCCATTCAATAAACCGGAACTTATGCGGAACAATAGCAGTGGAGCATTTGTAAATGCATAAATAATAACATAATAACAGAATATTGTATTGGTAGTTTGGTACATTGTTAAAACTACTCTCTTGCGCTTTTTACCTTTGCTGGTAGATGGTGAGCTTGAAACCATGATGCTGCGGTTGAGGTTTATAGATTATTGGAGCACGCCAAGCAGGGTGAAAAAAATGGAGCGCGTATGATTTTAAAGTCATACTAGCGACAAGCTGATAACACTAGCCGATAACCTACATTATCGTGCAGGTGCAGTATTTTGGTTTGCCGCTAGGGCTTCGGCTTGCAGCTAGTAAAGTTGCGTGATTTTAAAATCTCGCTGCCGTTTTTTTCACCCACTTGGCGTCCTCCTTTTAAAAAAGACTCGCTGGACTGTAAAACTCAATCAGTAAAGGTGAAAAGCACAAGAGAGTAGTTTCAACAATAAGTACTAATATAATATTCTGCTATCTGTTATTACTTAGTCTGGTGTGTATGGTGTGTGTTAAAAGAACTTAAATTTTTTTGTAGTGGGTTTTCAGCCGCGGGTCGCCCAAATATCCAGCAGGCGCTTTAACTGGCATTGGCCGGGTCCCGCGGGTGCTGGATAAATGGGCTTCTACTGTATTAAGAATCTCTTTAACATTCACTGTATGATCCAGGCTGGGTAGCCCACCCATATGAGACATGTTAAACATCAAGTCCCTTTAGCACCAAAGCTAATTTGTTACAGGATAATCATGAATAAATCATAGTTTTAGGGAAAATGGAACTAGACATTTTAAGTAGGTTTGGGCAGAGTTGATACTTTGCTGGAACAATGCTATTTTAGTGAAGGCTTTCAAATTACAAATGCTTTTGTATTTCCTTTCCTGCGGTTCTAGTTATAGAGTTCAGCTCAACTACCTTCTTCTGCAAGAGTTTCCCATAAAATATTTAGAGCTAGTTTTTTTTCCAGCCTGCATTAATGAAAGCAGTGTTGCTGTCTAATCATCAGCCGCTAGTTCAACCCATTAGTAAGCATCTGTTATCTTATGTATGCCATTGCTCTGATGATCTGTACACTATCACTAGTTGACAACCTGGCTCAGTCGGTCACCGGTGAGTAAGAGGATTGTGAATTCAAGCACTTCCTCTGGACTTTGATCTCACAGAGTCCAGGCAGACTCAACTGAACTCCTGGGGGAGCACTACATTGCTGGAGGCTCTGTCCTTTGGATGAGATGTTAAATCAAGGTTCTGTCTTCTGTTCAGGTGGATGTCAACAATCCTGTGGCACTATTTGAAAAGAGAAGGCAGTTTCTCCCCGTATCCCAGCCAACAATCTCCCAAATAAAATTGGTCACTCACTCTATGACTGTCTATGAGACATTTCTACATGCATATTGGCTGCTTCACTCGCCTCCAATGACACTGTCCTATAAAGCCCCACCATAACCTTGCCCCACCCTACCTCTGCAATCTCTTAACCCCCCACCAACCTGTCCACTCCCTCTGCTCAGTGGCCTCCAGCCAGCTCCATCATCCCCGATCCACCCGTCCAGCATCGGTGGGTGCATCTTCAGCCATTCAGCCCCCAACCTCTGGAATTCCATCCCACAATTCCTCCACATCGCCCCCTCCCTGGCCTCCTTCAAGTCTGGGTCAAGACCTTCTCTTTGACGGGCCCATCGGTCAGCCCCAATCTCCTCCTTTCCCTCTACCCTCCTTGGTCCCGACCCCAGCTCAGGTCTGAAACACTAATGCCTTAGGACGTCCTCCCGATGTGAAAGGCACTATACAAATGTAATTTTATTGTTGTGGTTGTCTGTGTAATCTGGCTGTTGCGTTTCTAAAAAAAATGACTACACTTGACAAGAATCGTGAAAAGCTGTGACATATTTGGATAAAGGGTTACAAAAATGCAAGTTTCCTTCCTTCTGATTGACAAGTGTAGAGATTAGCATCGTAAAGGAGACAATATAAAAAATACATTTGTCAAACTTCCATTTAATTATATGAGGAATGTCAATTTTCCCCTTGAGTTGAACTCTTTCAGCTTCTCCCTATCCCCAGACATAAAAGTAATTACGGACCAGAATAGCTTTAAATTTGAAGGCGTAATCTTTAATCCTTCAGAAGACACACTGGTTTAAACTCAGCTGGTCAGAACCCATTGTTTTAATGAGAACAAAACCAATTTGAGGTGCTCTGTAACAAGTAACCTCTCAACACACTCTCTGTGCACAGAACTACATCTCACTGAAAGTTTAATGAAGATAAAGACTATATGTAATGAGGTGTAAAGGTACACATGGAGAAACATGCACCAGAGCATCGATCACACAAATTGAAAACTTAAACAAACAATTAGTTTGAACCTGTCTTGCAAGCTCTGTTTAACAATTCTTAATAATATTGTGGCCGGTTATCATCTCACTTTCTATTAGAACATTTGGGTTATACAATTTTTAGACAGTAGAGCCTCGAATACACATTAATTGGAACTGGCCCCATTCTGGATGTGAAAACAATGTACCGGTATGCATGTGTGTGTGTGCGTGTGTGTCTCGGCCTCTTTTACCCTCTATGTGTTTTCCTGCGTATTGTCCCTTTCTTTCTTTTCCTTGCTCTGCCTCTCTGTCTCTGTGTGTGTCTCTGTCTCTCTGTTTGTCAGTGTATCTCTGCCTTTCAACTGTCTCCATTGGTGTCAATGTCTCCCTGGCTGTGTGCATTTCTCTCTCCCTCTGTGTATTTCTGTGCCTCTCTGTCTGCGCACGTTTGCAAGTGAAGCTATGATGAATGCCAAAGTCAATGTTCTTTGGAATTGTTTATAATAGTGTATAACTTGCACAATATAGAATTATACAGTAGAATGTTAAAGACAGGAACAGACCATTCCTCCCATCAAGGCTGTGCTTGTATTTTCTCCAAATCAGCTAACTACTTGCTCTCCATGTCTTGTAATATTCCTGTGGATGTGAAACAGTGTGTGCATGTGTTGCTACATCTTTGATTGCCTCTGTATGTTTCTGTACATGTGTCTCTCTCTGCCTCTCTGTATGTCTCTGCCTCTCTGTTTGTATGTGTTTCCTTTTCCTATCTATTTCGGCTCAGTTTGTAGCTCTCTCACCTGTGAGTCACAACATGAGAACGTAAGGAACATGAGACAAAAAACACACCAAGATCCATTTAGTTTGCCTTTCAAACTTTGTGGCAGTTGCATGCACAAATGTCCCACAAGGTTGAAGGGTTCAAGCCTCATGGGGACTTTTGAGATCACAGTCGACATTCCAATTCAATGCTTGGGTGAAGGGGTGTTGCATTGTTGGAATTAGTGGCTAACTTTACGAAAGCACACAAGTGCTGAGAATTTGAGTGCTTTCTCCACTCCCCCAACCCCCCCACCCTCCACCCCCTCACCCCCTCACCCTCCACCGACCCTTCGCAGGCTTGAGCAACTTCTGTCCCCCCAGGAAACAGTATTCACACTCGATTTCAGAAGAGGAGCCCATTAATGCACCAGTCTGACGAAGCGTTGTAGACCCGAAATGTTGATTCTTTTCCCTTTTTCCATGGATGCCACCTGACCTCTGAGTTTCCCCAGCAACTTCTGTTCTTGTTTCAGATTCCCAGCATCTGTAGTATTGTGTGTTTTGATTTTATTATTTCCCAGTCCAGGTACCCTGTGGTCTCTGGTAGTCAGAGCACTGGTGCATTGCCAAACTTGTGCTCAACGCAGTTGTTGAGCTGTGAACTCATGTGCTCAAAAGAAGAGTGGTTTCGGGGTTAAAGCTGAAAGCATCGGCTGTAGAAATTCTCATCCCCGCTTAAAACAACCTGGAAGGACCGCTGTCCGCGCACCTCAGCATTTTCGCACTAAACACTTTGCTTGATTTCTTGGTGGGAACCTATGCATTGCTATTCATCTTCACTATATTATCGCGAAGCACTATTACCATTCAAGTCAGAGATTGCAGTTAAAACACTCGGCTGTGCCCTACTTTTTAGCTGCGCTGAGGATTATCTTTATCCGACTGTAGACTCATCTCATAAAACAACCTGTACTGGGATAAAAATTCTGAAACATGGCCAAGTTTTTTTCAGTGAGGTAAATCAGCACTGCTCCTTTTTAACGGCAATTTGAGATTCAACATGACATGGCAACTGCAAGTCAAGGTTTTAGTCTGAATTCGATCATTCAGTTTATTTTTGGTCAGCTGGGTGTCGGATGTATTCTTAAAAGTATCCAAACCAAATTAAAAATTCAATGTATCCCAACTATACATGGAAATTCCAGAGATAGATTTTTGGAATGGGAAGTGCACTCGCTCCCTGTAGGAACACATTGGCTTAGCTTAATCCCCGAAAGTAATGGGCACAGTTTGGCAAGAGCCAAGGTTTATGAACCCGAGAGTGTGAGTTGGGGGTACTGCTGGAGTCTGACCAGCTAAAATCAAGTAGCTTGCCATTCATATTGCTTAAAATTAATACCATAGTTAATATCGTTGATGGAAATTCCTGGATCCAGTCTCTGTAAATTGTCTTATTCCAGTTCCAGTTGCACTGATGATTATAGGAACTATGTTAGTTTTACATTCCCACGTACGTCCAGATCCAAGGAAGTTCATCCTTTATATGAGATGTTAAACCGAGGTCCCGTCTACCCATTCCGGAAGATGTTAAAGATCCCATGGCACTATTCAAAAAGAAAAAGTGGAGTGAATTGGCCCAATGTGCTAGCCAACTCACTCCATGCCTGTTGTGGGATGTTGCTGTGCGCAATTGTGCTACCAGTTTGCCTACAAATACATAGTCTCTCCATTTCACAATAAATCCTGTGAAGCTCTTTGAGACACCCTTCCGATGTGATAAGGCACTATATAAAATGCAAAGATTATTATTATTATCTCACTTCTCTTTTTCGACTAAATATTTTCCCTTCCATTTCTTTCACTGGCTCGTTCCTTGTATTCAATGTTGTTCTCCAATTTTTCTCTTCTCAAACTTCAGAACTCCTCTATCTGTCAACTCTGAACTTAATTCAGTTCTAATGAACTGAATGTCATAGACATTAGCCCCTGTCAGAGATGTCCAAGTTAACTGCAAATTGCATTCCCACTCAGGATCAGAGATACCTACAAGGTTACAGTACAGTTGGGATTTCTTGCTCCGTGACTTTCCAAAGAGGTTCATATTTCAGATACAACTGGCAGTATTGATACTCTTCAAAAGTTGTTCCATAGTGTAATAGTTAGTGCACTCGCCTCGCAAATGAGAGGACTGGGGTTCTATTCTTAGGCAGGGCGAAGCCTTAGGCAAGTATTCTTACTGCAAACATCAACAGATGGAGACACTGCGTGTACCAGTCTGGAAGATTTTAAGCCCAAAAGGTCTGGTATGCCACCTAGTATTAACCTGTAAGATTAAACCTTCAAATTTAAGGTAGCAAAAATTTCTGGAACATTCATAAATTCCACCTTAAATTCAATGGTGGCCTTCCCTCACAGTGCAATTAACTCAATGCGAACAGGTGAATTTAGTCTAATAGCACAATCCATTATCATGTTATCCATAATGGTGAAGCTATTTCCTAGGATCGTTAAACACATAGAGCTAATGCCGGACTGGACACTTTTCTAGGATACAAGGGAACATATGGTCCAATGAAGCAACCTTAATTTGCATAGATAAATCAGATCTAATTAGCATGAATGGTTAATAAGCTATACTAATAGCACTGCAATTATACTTAGAGCTAAAAAGCTAGCATGTGTATGTTTCCATATTTTTGAGGAAATTCATTCACAGACACTAACTACATATTAATTATTCCTCCAGTTTTCTCGAAGGGAGAAATTATTGGGATTTTACATCAATGAACACGTAGCAACATGGAAATGGTCTACATTGAAGGAGGTCATCGTTCCCTCCAGTCTGTCAGTCTTGAGAGAAGAACTTATGGTACAGATCGTATAGAGGGTTACAAAATTTTTCATTGGGATTGAAAAAATAAACACAGAATACATTTGGCATAGAACAAGAGCACATTGGTATAGAGTTGCCAAAACATTTAATCAAATTCTGGAAAGATTGTAGGGACACCATTGCTGAAGGCTTGGCTACCAATGGTTGGAAAGAGAGACTGGGCAAGAAACAAAAGTTTAGACTTGGAAGTTTGGTGGATACAGACAGGAGAATGATAATAATAATCATCCTTTCAAGTTGGGAGGTCATCTCAAAGAGTTTCATAGGATATTGTAAAGTGCAATGACGGTGTGTTTTGTAGTCAAACACCCATAAATAAGGCGCTATGTTAAATGCAAGAAGTATTATTGTTATTATTATTGTAAATGGGGGGAAGGCAAGTTTTAAAGGGCAGTACGAGGCTCTTGAAGTCTATTCTCTGGGGTGCTGGGAGCCCGTGGAGCAAGATGAGGATGTGGGTCACTGGTATGTGGAGTCTGATGTGGGAGAGAATACAGATTTCATAACTTTGCCTTGGAACGTCCTCCCGATGTGAAAGGCGCTCTACAAATGTAAATTTTGTAGTTGCTCCTTGCAAGAAATATCATACCTTTAGTTCTTATTAATTCTTTCAGCACCATGGGCATACCATGCCAGCTTTTTTGAAAGCTCAAAGTCAATTTGGGTTCAGAAAACTTCAATAATACAAAGAATAAGGTATATGTGGCCTGCAGTTGAAGGCAAACTCAATATCATGTGCTCTCTAGTTGTTGATAACCTACTAAAGCTTTGCTTTAGCCAGCTTGCCATGTCAATGACCTTCTCAATTGAATTTCTTCCACTGGTATCCTTCACGTACAATGAACGGGTAAGAAGAATGAGCCACAATCCAGATGTTAAACCTTCCCACAAGAATGATAGAGCCCTCCAGTTCTACAAGGTCAGAATACGTTACATTTTTTGCATTTTTCTGTTTATTTCTGATATCTTTCAAATGTAATTTCAACAAACATTATGTTTTTTAATTCAATATACAGTATTATATTTTTTCCAGTAATCATGATAACAACGCTTGCGTTTGATATAGTCTCTTATCACTTCATCGAAACATCTCAAAATCCTTCACAGGATTTTACTGCAAAGTGCAATGACTGTATATTTTTAGGTAAAATGTGGTAGCCAATTTGCACAAAGCCATGTCCCACAAACAGTTCTAAAGTGAATGAACTATTTTATCTGGGGGATTGTTAATGCTGTAATCATCCTTGCACTGGCATTTGCATTGAATGTTTTTTCACTCCCTTCTAGTTAACTCCCTTCTAGTTAAGTTTAACATCTCATCCAAAGGAATGTGCACCATTTGAATGAGGCTTTCCAAAACATTCCTTAACAGGAGCCTGTGTAACTGACACCTCCCCATATAGATGGTTGTAGTTGAGTGTAGTCGGTTGTACTGGATACTTGTTTGAAAAGTATGATCTATTTTCGCACAGAGTCAGAGCAATTGTGATGGACAAGCATGCTGAAGGGTAGATTGCATTAGCAAATGTTAGTGCAGATACTGAATCATGCATGTCCTGTCAGTTCGGCTATGTATTAAATCAGAGACACTGAAACGATTCTGTTTACTGAACAGCACAGTGACGCGGATTTACAATGCAGGTGGTTTTCCTGCAGTACTATAGCCTTTAACAGATGCATTGCACCACGCATCCCATTTGGAATGCTCACTCAACTTTCCGATTGAATTCAGTTGGCGAGCCGACTTCCCAAATGCAGTTCTAATCATTGAATGTCTCTTACAGATTGGGCTTGATGAAGTCTTAGAGATTGGGCTTGATGAAAGGGAGGAGTGAGGAGTGGATGTTATACACACAGGATTTTTTTGATCCACAAAATACACAGTCAATCCACTTTACAATAGATTCTGTCAAGAATCAGGCCATCAAATAAAAAGAATTATTATTATGTATTATTACTATTACTATTTAACAAAATTACCATGTCCTGTCAGATAGGTTGTTATTTTGAAATCTCAGTGTGACACCATTTATTTCTCTGGTCTTTAGAGAAATAGACATGATTGAAATTGAAAACTCGATAAAAGGTTTAACTGATTCGAGAATTTCCCTTTGTGCATTCCCTTTACACAGTCTATACTGAGCAGGGTTGACGAACACTTCCTCCTCTGTAAACATTCTCATCAAACAGGCAACGGATCACTTGGCCCTCAAACCGAATCCAAGTAGCTGATCAAATTGGGACTCGTCTAATTCAGCAATTCTAAAATACTAGATGTGTTACTCAGTGTGTTACTCAGTTATTAGAGCACTCCCCTTGCAGGCTAGAGACCTGGGTTTGATTCAAGGCAGGGTGAAAAACCTTGGGCAAGTTTCCGTCACACGCCTAATAATAATCCCTCAAAAAAAAATTGGTCATTTCAATCCATGACTGTTTATGAGACAAAGCTATGCGTAATTGGCTGCCGCGTTTTGCCCACAAAAAACTGTTAATTCACTTTATATTGTGTGAAGCGCTTTGAGACATCTAGAAGACATGAAAAGCGCTATATCAAATTCAAGGATTATATTATTATTATTATATTCATTACATTTTTTCATGTCAGAAAGACGTTCCAAAATGCTTCACAGGCTTTACTGTGAAGTGCAGTGACTGTCTTATTATTTAAGCAGATGTGACAACCAATTTGCGCATAGCTACAAACAGCCACGAAATAAGTGACCCATTTTATTTGGGGGATTGTTGGCGAGGACACAGGGAGAAATACACACAAATGTAGTAAATAGTCAGTAGCCAGGTGCAGAGGGTTTCATTCTGTTCCAGTTGCAGTTGACTGTTTTCCTGGTCTTGTTAAAAAGCTTTTCTGAACCCAAACCACAGGAGTACTTCTCTCTCTCTCTCTCTCTATATATACTGCCAAGAGCATTCTGACTCACAAGCACATGTTTGACTATAAAGCTAGTTAGAAATCGACCTCAGCGTACTGGATTGGCTTTGTATTTTCCAACGCTCCATCACTCGTGGTAGCTACTCACACAAATAAGCAAAACCAATCCACCCTGGAGTTGTGGCTTCTTTCTTGTATTAGCTCAACGCAGCACCTGTGGCAGACCTGTGGCAACAATCATTGGCTCATCGCTATAACAAGGCGAGAGAAATTAGGAGGCTTTTGAGTCTTCACCAATGTACCATTAGGAGTCCAAAGGTAAGGGCTGTTTGTGTGCCGAGATACAAAGGAGAGTTGATAAAACCCCCCCCATCTGTGCTAGCTCTTGTATCTGATCACCTGATGGTGTTATTTCCCCCCTTGTTCATTTTGCACATGTTTGTGCATCTTCAGGATTTCCAGTATCTGTTGTCTGCACAAGAGCAGCAACATACGCTCTCATTTACTCCCTCACACCCTCACCCCCACCCCATCTCTCTCTCCCTCCCTCTCTCCATTTCTAAGGCAATCGGAGATTATTTTTGTCAAGAGCACAGATAAGACTTTAAGGAACCACAACACATGCTGTAGTTACAACTTTCTTTAACCATTAAGGGATAAAGTGAAGCTGATACTCAAGACCCAAAAGAGACTATAGTCTGCATTCTCCTATTTTATATGTTATAATTGGTCATTTCAATCCACGACTGGCTGTGGGACACTGCTGTGTGCAATTGGCTGCCGTGTTTTGCCCACAAATATACAGTAAATTCACTTTACAGTATATTCTGTGAAGCGCTTTGGGACATCTAGTAGACGTGAAAAGTGCTATGTCAAATGCAATGATTATTATTATTACATGGGAGAATCCCCTCATCCAGGATCAAACCACAGATGTGTAAATCAAAAGAAAGTTGTGAATTTGAGTTACAAATCATTGCTCCTCGGTTCCCTATTGGTTTCCGTGGAGGAGAATATACTTGCAGAAGCTGTTGGGTGCTTGGGAGCTGAATGCTACGAGAGATAGAGACAATTAGAGCTCAGAGAGTTAATCCTCTTTCGGCTGCACTGCAAATCAAAACGATGCTCGCATGATGAATTTTGCAGCAGAAAAGCCAGTGACCGTAAGGATAAGTTATTTTAAGAAGCTGTCATGTAGAGTGTAAGATAACTGCAGACCTATCCAAAGAGTATATGCAGACATGTCTCATTATGCCTTGGCCAATGTTCAAATTAATATAAAAGGAAAACGCTGCTGTGACTGGTACAATTTGTGTTAAATCACCTTACTTAAAATGGAAAAGGCTGTTGTACGTTTTCTAGCAGTTATTCTGAATATGGCTTTGTTGCTTCTCCAGCTTGTTTCAAGCGCTCCGGGGCGCTAACCTATAGAAGCAGCATTACAAATGCACCTTCGTGTTGTTTATTTGTTGTTTATTTGCATCGTTCTGTATTTCTCTTGTGTTTGTAATCAAAGTTCATTGCAACATTCTCCAATTTTCTACGACTGACGTGAAAAAAAATGATAGAGGAAAACACGATGCTAAATTGAATTGAGAAAGCAAACTAAGAAAAATATTTTCGGATATGCCAACAGGGCAGTACAGGACAGCAGAACCTCAGGGATCTTAAAGAGATTCTTTACTTAACAGGTAACAAACAGCTAGAAAGGGTTGGAAGGAAGAGTGACTACAACCAAAGCAATGGAGTCATGAAAGAAACTGAGTGATACTCCAATGGCACGATGGTAGGATTCGAGGATGAGATCAAATGGACCAAAGGGCCTTTTTCATCCATACTTCTCAGGTTGTAGGTTTGTAAGTTCAAACCTCATTAGTGAATGTTTGCTCATGGCATAGTACAGCTCCAACATGCTGTCTTTTGGAAAACGCATTATAATATTAATTACCCTTGAATTTGACATGGCATCTTAATATGTCACTGAGATATCTCAAAGCGCTTCACAGGATGTATTGTAAAGTGGAGTGACTAAATTTTGTGGGCGAAACGCGGCAGTCAATTGCGCATTGCAGTATCCCACAAACATCCACGGATTGAATCACCGATTATATTTGCCGATTGTTGACCAGGACACTGGGACAAACTCCCAAACTCATTTCACAGCGCACTAGGATCTTTAACAATCTTTAACAGGCAGACAGGATCTGGCAAATTGGATTCAATGTTTCATCCAAAGCACAGCACCTCTCACAATGCAACACTCGCCTAGCACTGCATCAGCCCAGACTGAACGAGTTCCAAGACCCAATGTGAGACTTGAACACAAAACCTTCTGACTCAGAAGCAAGAGTGCTTGTACCAGCAGAACAGTGCCCACAGTATAACTAAGTCAATAAATAGTGTGTCATGTCTTATAACACGTGAAAGAAATTCTCTGCAATGAGTACTTCACATATACCTTGCAAACTACCTGTCCCACGCACTGATTCAGCACAATTGACTTGACCACATTGTCCTGATCAGTGGAGTATTACAACAGCAACTTGCATTTATAATAGTGCCCCTCACACAGGGTAGAGTTGCAGAGTGCTATGCCAGCACAACAGACAGCATAACGATGAAATTGCTGTTAGACGCATTCTTACACACACAGGCAAATGTGTGTGCCTACATACACACACACACACACACACACACAACTGCGCACACACATAGTACCACCCAATAAAACATCCACATAAAAATTTCCACTAAAAGTGTTGATGTAACTTCAGTTTTATTTCAGCTTGTGAGAGTCTGTGCAATGAGGGTGCTATTCTGCTCATAATAATAATTGAAGGATTAACCAAACAATATAGTTTCATTTGCAATCGATTTTGAGTAATTGTACATTGGAGTGCTTTGCAGCAGAGCAATGAGTGTACACTGCAGTCATTTCTATCTGTGAACTGCCTTTTGCTTAACTTGAGAGGAAGAGATGAATTGACTCACAAGCGTTTGAAGGCAGATTTGTGTATTGCCAACTGGTTTCATGCTTAACTTATTATATAACACAATAGTATTCAACAACTGTGCAAATGCAATATCTGAAATGTAGACAGCATGAACGCTAGCAAAACTGACAGCACAATGATGAATCCTGCTGTTAGACACATTCTTACACATGTGTTCAATAGACACACATGCACACACACATATTACCACACTCACACATCACATGCAGACACCCATATCACAAAAAAACACATATTAAACAACAACTTGCATTCATATAATGCCCTTCTTGTAAGGACAAAGTCTCGGAGTGCTTCACAATGACGGGGTCAGATGCCAAGCAAGGGAGAAGGTGGAGGTTTCAGATGTTAGGGGCATAGGCTATAGAAGTTCATAGGACTGGTTGGCTTCTAATTACAGGTATCCTGCCTCAACCGCGGCCTCGCAAACCACGAAACGCATGCATCCACGGATTGCTAAATGCGACAACCCTCGCAAACTGCGTTTTTTGCGCATCCATGATTTAAATCCGTGGGTGTAAATTTTCAGCATAGCGTATAGCACTACGACCCAGATGCTATGTCACAATCAACCAGTAAGATGTCGCTTCTCTCTTAGGATTAAGGTAAATCTCCGTTGATTTCTCTCTCCCACCCTCCGTGTCACCCACCCCCCCCACCCTCCGTGTCATCCCCACCACACCCTCCGTGTCACCCCCACCCCCCACCCTCCGTGTCATTCACCATGATTTCTCTCTCTCTCTCTCTCTGTGTAGACCAGTCAGTCAGACAGCCTCCCCCTCCCATTCTCCGTGTCTCTCTCTCTGTGTGTAGATCAGTCAGTCAGTCAGACAGCCTCGCGGATTGCTGCAGATGCGCCCAAACTTACTCCCCCTATCCCCATGTATGTTATAACTGTATGTGTTTTTTTTGTGTTTAGTTTTACTAAACGCGAACCTACTCCCCGTATCCCCATGTTTCCCATAGGGTCCTGCATTTTCCAACCGCGATATTACCAACCATGGAGGTTTAGAGGAACGTTACCCCCGCGGTTGGGGAGGGATACCTGTATTACCAAATGTGCTGCTCAACCCCAAATCATGTAACGTTGTAATACATAAAATGCAGTGTAAGCACAGCATTAATATCCCACTGAAGATTCAAAGCTACTCTGATTGGGCTTTAATTCACTCCTATGTCAACAGACAGATTCAGTAGAGGTGACATGGCTGGCAACAGAATGCCAAAATCAAGTCAATCATTTGATCTCCTCAATCCAGGTTCTCAAGCCAGGAGAGTCTGCAGTATTTTAGGGCACTGCTGATGACAGCACAGCCAGCCTGGCTCATCAACTGGACTTGGAGGGACTGGGCAGTCACTGTGAGCTGGGATTCACCCCCCCCACCCCCTCAGCTCCTATTAACCCTGTAAGACAAAGCCCTAATGGGTAATGTTGTCCTAACCTGGACAAGCAGCCGGAAGCTCATCAGAGAATACTTTCAATGGCAAGCTACAACAACAACAATTTACATTTATAGAGCGCCTTTCACATCGGGAGGACGTCCCAAGACATAGTTTTTAGCTGGTTAAACACGAGCAGTTACCATGACCCATTTCTGGGGTTTCCAATCCTTGGGTCTTGTCAAGCTGAGCCTAATAACCTCCACAATATAAAAAAAATAGCAAGAGTCCATTCTCCCTCCAGAGAGAGAATGCACATTCAATTTGAGACGGAACAAAAATTTCACACGTAGAGCAAAGCAAGACAAGGAATTATTGTGTTCTTGGTTTGTCGTTTTATGAGCAGAACAATCCCATCAATGAATAGGCCTTCCACAATATTTAAATATGGGCTCAGATAGAGAAAAATCTCCATTGTTTTTGGTGAAGGTATTTTGGTAGAGAGCTCTATTACCTTTAACAATGCAGTGTTGTCCCTGGCAGTATATGGGAGTGTCAGCCTTGTCCAGACCTGGGGCCAGACAATATTCTGACTCAGAGGTGAGTGTGCTACAACTAACCCAAGCTGACACACAGCCTTCCCACAGCCGATATGGGAACCAGCAAGGTCTTTGAAGGTCGGTGTTGAGGTACATTGCAGAAGGAGAAGAGTAGAGCCTGCTTCGCTCTGTATCTTGGCACATAGCACCTAACCAGGGAGTCAGGTGTTGTGCTAGTTGATACTGATAGTTGCTGATACCGGCTGGTAAAAGTATATAGTGTTTCTGACATCTCCCACCTTGATAAGAGCAGCATTTCACTAAGTATCTTTGGAAGAGTGGTCACACTGTCAGACACAATCCCTGTACAACATCCATGTATATATAGGATCTGACTGTCAACATTGTCTACAGTCTTTTTGAATGTGTTCTTTTTGTAAGATAAAATGCAGAGTGGCCTGCGTAGTGGTTAGCGTGCTCACCTCTGAGTTAGAAGATTTGATTGGGTTCTATTCCCGGGCAGGGCTAAACCTTAGACAAGTTTCCTCACTTCCACACGGCTTTGTTTACCTAGCAGTAAGCAGGAACCCAGTTGTGAGTCGATTGGTGGATCGATTTTCTGGGGGTTATAATCTATTAAAGAAAATTTGGTCACTCAATCTGGGCTGAGCAATTGGCTGTTGTGATTCGCCCAGAAAATACACAGTGAATCCACTTTACACTATATTCTTTAGCACGATGCTTTCACTATCCATGATTTAAGCTGTTTAACAAGACTGTCAGTTTGTAGTTTTCTTCCCTTTTGAGTGGAATGTCAAGCAGGAGTGTGGGGTTACTACCCAGGGAGTGGATGTTATAGCCTTGGGGGATGTGTTGTAGCCAGGATAGGGGGCGCGAAGTTATAGCCAGGGAAGAGGCAGAGCTGTCCTAAAGCTCAGTGGTTACAGCACTCACCTCGAGTGAGAGACCTGGGTTCAATTCCAGGCGGGTAAAATCTTGGGCAAGTTTCCTTACTCCACCCGCCTAATAATAATCCCTCAAAAAACAATAATAAATTGGTTGTTTGAATCCACGACGGTTTGTGGGACACTGATGTGTGCAATTGGCTGCCGCACTTCACCCACAAAATATAGTCAATTCACTTTACAGTATATTCTGTGAAATGCTTTGAGACATCTAGAAGACATGAAAAGCGCTATATCAAATGCAAGGATTATTATTATTTGAAGCTCTTTGACCCATCTCAACAACGTATTAAGGATTATTGTTGTATAAAAGATAAAGTCTACAGCTGGTTACTAAGAAAGCATCAGACACTCTGAGGTTGGGTGTTAGAGCACAGGGTACTGAATCCCTCAGCTAAAAGTGTTCATACTGTTCATCAGTCCTTTGATGAGATGCTAAGTAAGACAGACACTGGGAAAGGGCGGAATCTAAGTCTGACACCCCTTGCAACAAGGCTGAAAATGGTCTGTTGTACCTTGAGTCATGGTGAAGGTTACAGTGGTGTAGAAAGTTATTTTTAAAAATGTATAGATTTGTGAAACAACTTATCTCTCGGCAAAACTATTACTTGACGTTCATCCCCAGAGAATTAATCCGTTAAGGAACGAAATACATCTTTTGTGCAAAGCAAAAGCCTCGAGGGAAGAGAATAGCTGCAAAAAGCCACACAAGCCGTATCTTAGCCTGTTAAGATATTTCGCCTTAAGATGTAAAATGGCATAGAGTTGTGGAATATTCTTAGATTCGGTTTTCATTTGGAATCTTATTTATTTTTTAAGAACTGCACTTGCCAAATCAAGAGCAAATTTAAGAGTTTCCTTCCCATTGCAGCATCAAGCTTTGTTTTTAAAAAATGAATCCAGTGTCCTGACCTCCATTCCCATTCCTGCCAACTTGTTCCAGCTGTTAATTACCCTTTAGTTAAAGAGAAGCTTCCTGGTGTCTGGTCTGAAATTGTCCTTCATGCCTCTAAAAAATCATGAATCTTGTTCCATTGTCTTTTGGTAAGAAAGGTGGTAGAATTTGCAGTTTAATAATAATAATAATAATATGCATTTGGTACAATTATTATTATCAAGTCTTTGAGACATCACAATGCGCTTCACAGAATATACTGCAAATTGAATTAGCTGTATATTGACTGTGTATTGACCGTATAATTCAAAAGGAAGCAGTGGCTGCTTTAGATGCTTTCATGCTCTCATTACTACCCGCACACTCACACACATACGCACATACACGTGGGCAGCCTCCTTCCACTTTCAAAATAATTGATGCTACAGGACAATTCCTGTGTTTTTAGTGGAATCCTGTAGCGAAGGGGTTAGTACACTTGCCTCGCATACGACCTGGTTCGCTTCCTGGGAAAAGCAAAACCTTTGGCAAGTTTCTCCACATGCTGTTGTTCATCTAACAGTAAGTAGGAACCCCTTTCTGGTGGTAATCAATCCTGCCCAAAAAGTAAGAATTTAATCACTCAATCCACGACCATTCGTGGGACACCATTGTGTGCAATCGGCTGCCACATTTCGGCCACAAAATACGAAGCCAATCCGCTTTACAGTGTACCCTGTGAAGCACTTTTAGAAATATTTAAATAACTTGAGAAGGCACTGTATTAATTGTGAGGATTGTTATTATCTGGCTTTGTGCAATTCTTAACATTACAAAATCATATTAACTCCAGTGTGTTCATAAAAATATATATTTTCTTACACAAACGATGCTCACAATACCACTTGAACAGCACAAACAATAACACTGTCTGAATTCTTATCCTGAGGACTGAATGTTGTTGCCACTGATACGAGGTGGAGTTTCAGAATCCTTCGTTGTCTGCATGCCTGAAGGCATGTCCATAAAGTATAGACTACATACAAACACTGTCTGCCCAGCCCAGGTCAAACAAAGACTGCAGCTTTCTAGTACTGTAATATTTTAATTAGAGGTCGTTTGTTGAGAAGGGGTGGCAGAGATCGGAATATAATTTTTAAAACTAAGCTATTTTTCTAGGGTACACCACCCAGAGTAAAGTCCTCCAAATGAAAGAAGGCAATAGAAGGTGTGATTGAGGCCATCAATCCTCCAGGATAGTTCACTTTATTATCACCACACTGATCTGACCATTCAAATCACTCAGGGAGCACCAGCATGCTTCACGAACCCAACCCTGTCTGCCCAAACAAGCAACGGCTAAGCTTTCAGCCATTCTGCCCTCGCTCTTTGGAATTCCATCCCGGAGTCCTCTCGCTCACCTTGTACAAGGCAAATCTCAAGATGTACTTGTTTGACCGCACTCTCCCCTCTCCACTTCCCCAGGTTCCCACCCAAAGCTCAGGTGCCCAACCGGCATTGTTCAGCGCTTTGAGACGTCTGCCTGACAAGAAGGGCGCAATATGAATGTCAACTGTATTTACAGTTTAGACTCTTCAGGCGAGACTACAAGTTAGACTCCTCACTCTTGTTGCCTTCTTGTTGCCAACACTCTCACAAATGCCCCTGATTGTTTTGCAAGGATTGCCCAGAAATAATCAGTTTGACGGAATTACAAAGTCAACTGTTTAGTGCACGGTCCCATAGGACACGGTGAAGTGGCAACACATCTGTGAGTGCACTGCACTGCAAAGGCTCGGATACAGACCTGAGTCACTGAGAAAATAGCACATACGCATACAGAAGCATGTCAGCCAGTAAAGCCCCAGTAACAACAGTGCTGCGGGCTGGGTCACAGCAGGGTTCACAACAGCAGTGAGATTACAGTTGCCAAACTATTTAAAGGGAGCAATCTCAGGCGCGGTTCAACAATATCGCTGTCCTTTGTGCAGTTCTGAAGTTCAGGGCTTGCTATTGTTCACACACTGAGCTAACACTGGCTCCAACAACCTTACTCCACAATATACCAATGACTAAAGCTCTCTTAAAGAAAGATTCCCACCACTGTGCAATGTAATTCAGTGCAGAGTTCAGATCTGAAACAGTCAGGAATATCAAAATAAGTCCAGCACCAAAATAACAAATCACATGTACTGTAGGATCTGTCATGTCGGGAGGATGTCCAAAAGCACTAGATAATATTGGGAACTAGGAACCTCCCCAAAGTAAGACATGACCTCAAGACGGGACCTTACAGAAGTATATTAAGGCTTAATTGAGACTGAGAAAGTAAACCCTGAATAATACTTCAGCTTTGCCAAGGCAGGAGGACAAGAGGACACAAGTTCAGTGATGCAAAGGGCAATTTCAGGACAGACACCAAGTACTGTACAGCTTTACTTTGAAAGAACCGAGTTCAAGATTGAAGTGGATAGATTTTTGTTAGATACGGTTATCAACGAATATGGGGTAAAGGCAGGTAAATGGAGTTGAGGTACAGATCAGCCATGACCTAATAGAATGGCCGAACTGGCTCGAAGGGCTGAATGGCCTTCTCCGGTTCCTATGAGAGATTAACAGCTGGTGTGAAAGTATGTTGAGGCCAGGGCACTATACTCATCGAAGAAATAGTTTGCAGTTATAATGGAATGTTATGATAGGAAGATGGTAGGGTGAGCATTATGGAAGAATGACATCAAATGAGCAGAAGAGTCATCTTCACCTAAACCAATCTTGTGACTTACATTAGTAGATTGGTCACAATAAAGCCCCTTATTTTCTTACAAGCTTTTTTGTTTTTGCTTAAACAAAGTGGGGCTTTTTTTTAAAAAAAAGTAAAGGTTATACAGCACACGATTCTGCCTACCAATGCGTCATTGATCACAGCTACGCTTCTGAAGTCGAGTATATCTTGTGAGATATTTAACTAGATGACAATATCCCTCTAAACACACAGCAGCTGCTGTGTCGCATGGGCTTTCAACTGCAAAGTGGACGCAGCTATTTTATGGATTTGGGAAAGGTCTAATAGCTGAGCATGAAGTGGCACAGAGACATCGTGGAGCCTATATACAGTACTAGGAATCCAACGAAGCCTGACCTTTCATTGATTAAAATATTTAGTGCACATTTTACTTCCTAGTCATGTATGGCAGTAACCATTGTAAGGAACCCACGCGGTCACGTGACTGACAGAATACAGTATATGATATGACTGGCTGGAGGTACACACCACGATTTACCGAGCAGTAAGTAGGAACCTGATTCTTAGTTGACTGACGGATTGTTTTCCGGGGTAGGTAATAATCCCGTTTAAAAAAAATAAACTTGGTCACTCAATCCATGACTGTTTATGGGTCAATTGGCTGCTGCATGTTGTCTGCAAAATACGCAAGTATATTCTGTGAAGCGCCTCGAGACGTCTCGACAACGTGATGAGGCGCTATATCAAATGCAACGATTATTATTATACAGATACTGTATAAGGAGATTCCAGTGGAGAGGCTGAATGCTTTATCACTACGGTGTTTGTTGTTCAATCCAAGCAACAGCTACGCAAGTTATTGCACAAGGTAAATGTACAGGATTAACTCCTGGCCCTACGATATCCTTCAGTCTCTCTTTATAGCAATGGAACTGGCAAGGAGTGTGTTAATGTACTTGAATCCAAGGTGAAGGTGGGTATTGGTATCAATGTGGCTCACTTGGCAGGACTCGTTTCTCCTGAACAGACGTATGTGAGTTTAAGACCAACTGCAGGACAGCAATGTGTTCCTGGCCACTAATCTTTCAGATAAAATGAGTCATTCATTTCCTGGCTGTTTGTAGGACACCGCTGTACACAAATTGATTGCTGCATTTCACTAGACAATACCTAGTCGCGACGCATTACAGTAAACCCTTTGAGACGTCTTAGCAACATGAAAGGTGCTTTATTAAATGCAAACATTAGTACTGATTTTATCTCACTCATTAAAATGAATAACTTTCTAATAAGTTCAAAGTGCATTGAAAAGCGGCCAGCATAAGAAAAGAATGAAACTGAGAACATAATTCCTCATAATTCCTTTTGGATGTGCAAAAGAGATGTGCAATATTACAAAACAAGGTTGCCTCCAGCAGAATTGTCAGGTTTCCCGGCTCAGCCATCAAGCAATCTGACCTTCTCAGTTCACAATTTACTTTTGATGGAAAGTGCTAAGATGCTGTTTACACCCTTTGGAAAGCGATTTCCTGAGAGAAAATAACTGACTTCCAAACCAACAAGCTACTTGTGCTTTGAAAAGGAATCACTAAGCTGCACATCAAAGCACCAAAGGATTCTACAGTCTCCACTGTATTTTTCATAAAGAAATCCTGAGACATTTGACTCTCCGAGCTCTATAAGAAGGCGATGATCATAGAGTTACATTGAATGGTTGGAAAGAAGTACGTTATGCTCCTCAGAGCTGAGGAGGTTAATGGATGATCTGATTCAGGTAAAAATAATGACGTGAATTGGCAAGCTGGATAGTAGAGGAATCTTATCTCTGCTAGAGAAATCAAAAACAAGGGGATGTCATGTTAAAATTAGAGATTTGATGGTTAGCTGTTCTGAGATGCTACGCTGCCTGAAGGGAGTTATATAAATACAAGTTGTTGCTGTGCAATAGATAGGAAATGTTTATTTGCACAAAAGGTAGTGAAAATGGGACTACGATGCCTCACATGATGGTGGAGACAGAATCTGTTGAGATGCTTAAAAGTGAGGTTAACAGATACCTATTTAATAGATTAAAATATCTGTCAGGATCCAAATCTGCCTAGCTCAGTTGGTAGTACGGCAGTCTCTATCACATGTGTTGCCCTGCGGATGAGATGTTAAACTGAGGCCCTGTCTGCCTGTTCAAGTGGACATTAAAGATATCATGGCACTGTTCGAAATGAGAAGGGAGTTCTTTCATTGTACCAGCCAATAATCCCCAAAATAAATTTGGTCATTCCCTTCGCAGCTGTTTGTGGGATATTGCTGTGTGCAAACTGATTGCTGCATTTGCTTGCAAAATACTACAGTTGCTGCATCTTAATGACACAACATTCTATATTAAATATAAGTATTATAATTTATAACAATAGTAACTTGGCAAAATTGCCTTGATGGGTTAAATTTCCTCCTTCCATATTCCAAAGAATGACATTTGCCAGGTTTGCTGCAGTTGATAGCTCCTACGTTTGTTATTCCGAATATGCCAGTAACTTCCTTTACAAATCCGCTGGGGGAGGAAGCTTGACTCTGGGAAGAAGATGAATGATGAACCTTTGTCAGGGTGAACAATTTATCTGCATTAAAGCTCCTTCACAATTTTCCAAGGTACCAATAGATCACTTCGAAGCCTCACTTTTTCCAAACAAAGTACGCCTAACTTGCTTAATCTGTTCTCTTGATTTGAAACCAGGTCGCACTCCCACACACTCCCACCCACCATATGTGAAACTTTGCACGATTGCAAGATCACAAGGTCAGTTCGGATGACAAAGGCCCTTTGGCCAAACTGATCTGATCATTCACAACACCCACTCTACCATTTGCGTGATGCAGGTTGTTGTATAAATTAGTTCGCTGTCCTGACCTTCACAGAGTATACTGTAAATTGACTGTATTTTGTGGGTAAACCGCGACAGCCAATTGCGCTCAGCAGTGTCCCACTCACAGTTGTGGATTGAGTGACCAAATTATTATGATTATTATTTTAGTATTTTTTAAAATAAAAGCGAACTGTTTATTTAATACGTCTTCATTTCTGACCTGAAATTGCCCTTTTGCAACTCAAAACCGGTGTCAGCTTGTTTTACTGTCGCCGCGTTTCAAAAGTACTGCTGTGAGTTGTCTTTCTCAAACCCATTTAAAATATTAATACCTCTGTCGGTTCCCCTCCGAAACATTTTCTTTCATTTGCTGGGCTTGGCGTGATGTGACAAAAATCTACAAACTCTTTAACTCTCAAAGCACGTCTGCCTTCTGGTCAAACCATGCAACCATCCAATGGATTGATGCAGACCGCAGAGTCGTTCAGTCGTTCGGCAAGTGCCAACCGCAAGCGTTCCACTCAAGGTTTGCCAGGAGAACATATCGTTGGCTGGAAAAAAGGTTAAGCAGCAGCTGGCTGATCAACATGCTCATTAAAAGCTGTTGACCAGTTTTCTTCCAATAAACAGTAAATCACATCGATGCCAACTGTTTCACAAGATGCACCCACTTGGCTGCAGAAAGCATGCAGCACCTCTCTACCTACTCCCAGGCCTACAGGGCCAGTGAACAAGAAGGCACAGGTTCAGGGTTAGGAAAAGGGCAGCTTCAGGACAGGCGCTAGGATGTTTTTCTTTACCCTTCGGGTGATTAATGACTAGAACAGGTTGCCAAGAAGGGTGGTTGAGGCCAGGACACTGGACTCATTTGAAAAACAATTTGCTACTGATGGGAGGACAGAAGGATGGGCGTTCTGGAAAGATTACATCAAGTGGGCTGAAGGGCTATGAAGCTGTCTGAGTTTGTATCGTCACATGACGAGAACTGTATAAAGCAAGTTGTTGTTGTTCACCTCGCAACATAGCCGATCAGCCTAACCACATCAACGTGCTGCCTCTTCTCTCTGGCAAGGTAAGTGAGACAACAACAACAACAAATTACATTTATAGAGCGCCTTTCACGTCGGGAGGACGTCCCAAGGCGCTGCACAGGAGGCGTGTGACCCGAGCTGAGAGGGGAGTGTTTGGGAAGGGGTGAAACACGAAGGGGAGGTAAAAGAGTTCGGGGTGGAACAAAAGGCACGATCGAAGAGGAAAGTCTTCAAACCGGCCTTGAAAGAGGAAAGGGAAGAAACAAAACGGAGGGATTGAGGGATGGCATTCCATAGGGTGGGAGCGGAGAAACTGAAGGCCCGGCCTCCGATGGTGGGGCGGTTCGGGCGGGGGGCTTGGAGCAGGCCAAGTCCTGTTGAACGGAGGGTCCGGGTGGGCATGTAGGGGGAGAGTAGATTGGTTAAATAGGGTGGGGCAAGGCCGTGTAAGGCCTTGTAGGTGAGGACGAGGATCTTGAACTCGATCCTCTGGAGGATGGGGAGCCAGTGGAGACGGGCGAGGGTGGGGGTTATGTGGTCGCGGAGGCGGGTGCGGGATAGTACACGGGCTGCAGAGTTTTGGATGACCTGCAGCCTGTGAATGGAGGAACTGGGGAGGCCGACGAGGAGAGAGTTTTCGTAGTCCAGCCGTGAGGTGATGTATGCATGCACGAGTGTTTCGGCAGCGCGGGGGGTGAGATAGTTGCGGTGCCTGGCAATGTTGCGCAGGTGGAAATAAGCGGTGCCGGTCAAGGCGCGGATGTGAGGGAGGAAGGAAAGTTTTTGATCGAACATGATGCCGAGGTTCCTGATTGGCTTTGTGAGGTGGAGAGTGCAGCCTTGGATATTGAGGCTGCCAAATGGCAAATCAGTCACCAGAGGTAAGCAGTCAGTGCAAAAACCAGCTCTTATCATTGATTCCACTAATCCCACCTTGCCCACTCCACGAGATGCTTCCCTATGGCTTTTCCTAAATCCTGGTTGTTGTTATTGTTGTACAGGTTCAAGATAAAAATGGTGTTTCACAAGGACATTACCCACTTTTCATCGCTGTCCGTCTTCCATAATTCATTCTGACAAACCTGTCAGTCACTACTATGAGGCGTCATCCACGGAGGAGAACAGAGTACTGTATTAACTAGAAGTGGGGTTCGTCATTTTGCTGGGTATCAGAGCAGAAAAAACACGCTCCCTTACCTTGGCGTTTACTTGTTTGATTTTCAATGGGCAATAGGGGGGGGCACCAAGCTGTACTTTCATTCTAAAAGAACTCAGCACCCTGGTCTTTCCGGGTTGGTTTCATAAAAGTGTCAAAAATAATAGATCAGAAATGGTTTGGTTGTTCAAGGGTTTGAGCGCTTGACTCTCAGCCACAAGATCAGGAGATTGAGCCTCTGGGCCATCTGCCACGCTGATTTGTTTCTCCAGTTTCTCTGTAGGGCCGCTAAATTGGATAGTCACGTGTGGGTGAGGCATTCAGTCAAGGGAGTGGAGAGGGCAACAGCTGACATCAATGTGCTCTTCCCGATTTGTATCACATTGCCTATCATCCTATGTTGAAGCAGCTTTCAGGACTGTATCAGTAGCACTCAAGATCCAAACCATCTTAAGATCCAAACCATTAATGGGCAAGGCTTCAAGATGGCAATTAGATTGGCCAAGCCAATTAGAAAAGAAACTGGTAGAAGTTGCCTGTTAAAGCTGTAGCCCAGTGTGAAGCTGAGCCATACAGAACCCAGAGGATCTTCAATTTGATCTTTAGATTGTTTTGAGGAAACTAATCTAAACCTGAGCAGCTGTTCATTGCTACCACTGGCCTCGTTGTTCCTCTGCTTGTGAGAGGGTGGGAATAAAATCAGCCAAGGCTTCTACACTCCGAATCACTGCCAGTGATTCCGCAGAGAAGCAATTGGGTTTAGGCTGAATGAAGGCATCATTGAACGCAGCCCTACACGGTTGATTAACCTTTTGGCATTTCATTTCCACGTCACTGTGCGCAGAGAATCTTCCCACTCAGTTCCTGTTAACCCTGAAAGCCAGAACTGGTAGGGTGGTCAAAACTGGAGAAGGAGTGGGAAAGCTTGCCAGCTACCAATGGCAAGCTATGCGGTTTTAGCTGGTCAAATTCCAGCAGTTACCCCAATGCAAATTTCCAGAATTCTAGGTAAGCCGGACGCATTCCACCAAGAAGGGGGTGCATATTCCATTTCAACAATCTATTACTGTGTGTAGGTGGGATGCATGGAATTTGGTTTGGATATTCTTAAGCATGGCGATGAGTTTCCAGGTGTCAGTCACCTGGCTGACAAAGGAAAATGTCCAGGTTCACATGAAGAATGGGCACTTGGGTTAGATACTACAACAACAATTTCAATTTATATAGCGCCCTCCATGCCAGACGGCATCTCAGAATGCTTACTAGAGGGAACTGCATGAAAAATGACACTACAGTTCATAACAATAATAATCCTTGGCATTTGATACAGCATCTTATCTTGTTGTGAAAATGTCTCAAATGCTTTACAGGATATGACGTGACTACAAAGCAAAGTGACTGTGTGTATTTTGTGGACGAACTAATCATTGTTGTCAAAAGAAGGGTGAAAACTGAATGAGGGTGGGGATGGGGCTGGTGGATAAAATAAAAGAATGGCACAGAGTGGTTTCCTATGCAGCGAATGAAGAGTAAACGTTTGAGCAAGGTAGCGGAACACTGGATACCTGTACAAGTTTGAATTGACAATAATCGTCAGTGCTGGGGAGCTACATGAGTTGCAGAGTATCAAATTTGTGCTCCACATTTACACAGAAAAATGCCAAATACACAGTTGTGTTTGCATTACCTGACAGCAGTGTGAAGTAGAAATGTGGTACTGATTATTCAAACACATTTCAGAGGGCTGGCGAACTTGTGAAGGTCAGAGGAGGCAATCCTGGGAGATAGTCCAGGAGGAAGAGGGTTCATTCTTACACTTGTATTTATTGTTTGAATGCGAATCCGTGGTTGAATTTCAAAAGTCGTTGCATGTGGTGCAGAACTCGTGTGGAACTGACCTATTCTCATTTGCAGAACCAATGACTAGTTGGAATGAAAATGATGTTTGCACTGGTTAATAAGGCATCGGAACCCCATAGTCAAAGCAAGGGATTAGAGTAATTACACATGCCGAATTATTTTCTTGAAGGATTTGACATAGTTTTTCTTTCAGCGAAGAGAGTGAAGAATCATCCTGTTCTTTCTTCAACACTTAAACCACCGTACAACCACGAGAAAATCATCAACTGAAGGTCATTCTCACACAGTCTGACACAGTGACTGTCCAGTGCCTTGGGATGTCCTCCTGACGTGAAAGGCGCTATACAAGTGTAATTTTGTTGTTCTCACGCAGGAGATAAACCTGATACTGACACATTCCACCGTGTTCAAAGGAGGGAGATTGGAGATGGTTCGACCATATTTCTACCACAGGGCACCCCCACATCAGACTGAAACAATGTCTCTAACTCTCAACCTCAAGAGCAGCTTGCAATAATATTCCTTGTTGTATATGATGCAGAGTCTATAAAATCGCAAAGTGCTACACAGGCAATTGTGTCAAGTGTAGTGACAACGCATTTGTCCTCAGCAGCTGCTTTGCACAAGGGAGGTCCTGACAATCCATTTAACTAGCACCAATGAAACCTCTTTAACGTACCTCAGTTTAACATCTTTTCAAAGGTGCTATACAAGTGTAAGTTGTTGTTATCTAAATGATGGCACCTTGCCAATGCAGCTCTACCCTCGTACTCCACTGGAGTGTCAGAGTAGAGATATGAGCTCGATATCCCTGGCCAAGCATTCGAACACACTGCACAACTAATGAGAATTCAGCCAGTTTACATAAAGTGAACACCCTTGAGAAGGAAAACAAAACAAAAGCCGCTTCTTGTTCTCCCAGTAATGAGGGATAATAATAGGAATGAGCAATGCTAGACACTGTGCAGTATCCTTAAAAACCGGGTGAACACTATCACCTACAAAAATACTTATTTCCCATCGTTTTCAACAGAACTTCAAAAGGAAACGAGACCCTTTGAAACCCGAGTTTTAAAAACAACTAGAGACCTAATTTTCCTACTGAGCCTCAAGAATCTATTTCCCAAATTGCATTATTTATGATGTCCATCATTCTGCATTGGCTTTTTAAAAAAAACACAGAGAGAAATAACAGCGTGAATAGTAACAAATAATCTAGCACTTTTGAAGGACATGTCCCTCCAGCTACATTCTGCGTCAAAATAACATGGTTACTGTGTGGCAGTAAATGGAGGCTGTAACCAACAACATGCTGAGGATACTCTTACATTAATGATAATAATTAATAATGATAATAATATTATTGTGAAGCGTAGTGATGGGTTTCCACACATGTCAGACATGTCAGACATCCTGCTAACCAAAATGAAACACATTGTCCAACGCTTTCTTAAATGCTCCACTGAATACAGCAGCTATTTATGCCGAGCAATGTCTCACAAACTGGTATAGATTGAGTGACCAAATTATTTATTTTTGAACAACAATAACTTGCACTTATACAGCGCCCTCCATGTAGCATCTCAGAGCTCCGAATGGTGATGAACCATCATTTATGAACGGATTATTACCCCCCCACCCCCGTAAAGCAATCTGCCAATTGATTTACAATCGAGTTCCTGCTTACTACTAGGTAAACAGAGGTGTGTGGATTAAGGAAACTTGTCTAAGGTTTCGCTCTGCCCAGGAATTGAACCTGGGTCTTCTCGCTGGCAAGGTGACTGCTCTATGGGAGTCTATGAGGCTACTGGTTTATTTACACTACGTTATTCCTTATGCTCTCACTTTATTATAAAAGCATTTAATCTAATCCTACAATACCATGTCATCCCCAGTTGAACTTTTGTTATATCCCAGGATTTTTCTCTTGCCTTAAGCACACATATTTCCTCTGACTTCTTGAGCAGCAACAACCATTTGCTTGATTTTTTTTAACTAGTTAGTCTGACGTTTGGTTTAACTTAATCCTGATAATTGTTATAGCAGCGTCATAACTTGCCTGCCGTTTACGTGCAAACATCAGTCCTCTGCAAGTTCTTTCCCCCTGTAAAAAGCTTCTTGTTATTTACAGTCAATTTCCTCCTGTACACATCATTTAAAGAACCACTCAGAGAAGTCAATTATCCTGCTTATCCTTACCATGGCCTTCACTGGAAACAACTCAGCTAAAGTGGTCCGTCATTGCACGCTTCATTTTCAAGTGACCTGTCAGTTTTCTGTATTCCTTATTTGGTTCCTCAGTCAATTATTTTTTTTCTTCCACATATTATGCTATGGATTCACTAACAGTCTTGCTTTATCTGTATCCCTTACCTTTGCACTCTTAATATCTTAAGGAAGATAGAGTTGGGTGTCATCCGCATACATATGGAAGTTGACCCTATGTGGAGTGGTCAACAATGTTGAAGGCAGCAGAGAGGTCAAGGAGGCAGAGAGAGCCTTGATCACAGATAGTTAAAATGTTATCAGAGATTTTGACCAGGGCTTTCTCCGTGCTATGGGCAGCACGGAAACCGGATTATAGGGTTTCAAAGAGGGAATGGCGAGAGAGAATGGAGTGAAGCTGGGAAGCAACGATTTATTCCAAGGCCTTAGAGAGGAATGGGAGGTTGGAGATGGGGTGATAGCTGGAGAGTAGGGATGTATCCAGCAAAGTTTTGTTTCAGCAACACTGTTCAGTTACATTGTTCTTCCAGAATTATTATTAATAATAATAATCCTTGCATTTAATACAGCACTTTTCATGTCTTCTAGACGTCTCAAAGAGTTTCACAGAATATACCGTAAAGTGAATTGACTGTACAAGTGAATTGACCGTGAAACGTGGCAGTCAATTGCCCACAGATAGTTGTGGATTGAAGTGACCACATAACTTTTGTTTTTTTATCAGGCATGTGGGGTAAGGAAACTTGCCCAAGGTTTTGTCCAACTGGGAATTGATCCCTCACATGCAAGGCAAGTGCTCTAACCACTGAGCTACAGGACTCCACAAAATATTGTGTGCAAATTAGTTATTGCATTCACCTACAAAAGAAACAATCATTGTACCATAGAGCAGACCTTTTTACTGCAGAGTAGACCTTTTGAAGCACTTTAAGATATCCTCCTGAAGTGAAAGGTGCTGTACCAATTGTAAGGAATATTAATAATAATCCTTGAAATTTTACTATTAATAATTTATTTCACAGCATTTTCTATGAAGTAAATTGACTGTGCACTTTATGGGCAAGTATGGCAGGCAATTCATACACAGTAATGACAACTATAAACAACCTTGAAGTGACCAAATTTTAGTTGGGGCGATTGTTGGCATGGACACCAGGAGAAACTCCTTTCTCTTTTCAAATAGTGCTAAGGGATCTTTAACATCCATCTGAACAGACAGACACAACCTTGGTTTAATGTCTCACCTTCAATAACACAACACATCCCCAGAACCACATTGGGTTGTCAGCTTAGACTATGTGAGTTCAATACCGGATGTGGGGTTTGAAGCCACAACTCAGAGGGTGAGGGCTACCACTGAGCCAGGCCGACTTGCTTTATTATTATTATTACATTTTCCACATTGCTGTGGTCGTGCCCTTCTCCCCTGTGGCACAGGAATCCCGCGCAAACTATTTGCCCAGGTCTCCACTTCCCAAGTACTGCCTTCGGAGGATTATTCACTCGCAGACCTTTTAATTCCAATGCAGTTGTTTCAATTCTAATTCAGCCGCAATAGTCTTAAAGGTTTTATATTTATTTACAATTTGTATAATTACATTGTTCCTTAAATTTTCCTCATAACAGTAAACTCCTGATAACTTGTCACTCCAAGGTAAAAGGGCTCAGCAACAAGTTATCCGGAATCGAGAGTTAGGCATAGGTATAAATACAGTATATAAATAAACGCGGCTGGTATATTGACAGCACGATGAGTTAGGTGGTAGAGACAAATTAAACCAGGATTGAGTTATCAGGATGAATAGTTTAGGCTAACACTCCAATCCAGTGCTGGGAGAGTGGATCTTTGTCATAAGAACATATAAGAATTAGGAGCAGGAGTAGGCAATTTGGCACCTCGAACCTGCCCCGCCATTTAATAAGATCATGGCTGGTCTGCTATCCTCATTCCATTTCCCCACTCTATCTCCATATCCCTTAATCCCTTTAGCTGTTTAAAAAAAACTGTCAATCTCAGTCTTGAATGTGCTGAATTGTGGATGTTAAAGATCCTATAGCGTAATTCTAAATAAAGAGAAATATACAAAGGTTGGTGGGAGAGGTGAATTAAGACAGGCAATGGGCTAAACAGGTAGCTCTTTTAGAAATCTAACACAGTCACAGTGGGCAAAATGACCTCCTTCTGTGCTGTAAATGTCTGTAGTTCTATATATATCTTCTCCATTTCCTGTGTATTTATGCATCAAACTGATGTTTTCTGATTTATTGTGAGGACTGGAAGCTCAGAGAGTGGAACAGTTGGTTTGCCTTTTACAGTTGCCTATAATTTGGAACTGCAAATTTTTTTCCCCAATGATTAACATAATATTATTTCCTGGACCTTGATTCTTCTGACCGACCCAGAGGAAGCCCCCCAAAAATTGTCAGTGACACCCTCAGGTAGTCCAACTGAAGGTTTGTGGGCCGGGTAAGATCCACCAACCAATTTCATCCACCTCCCCCCTCTCTACGCTGCACCCAGCCCACAAGCTCCCTCCATAAGCCATAAATATTGTTACGTTTCTGGAAGGCAAACACAACAATATTGCTTGCGGACATTTCTCAAATAGGGCATCCGGCCCTCAGCAGCCAAAAGGTGGGACCACTTTCTACTAATGGCTTTTCCTCTCGCTTTCCCCTGGTTACCTGTGGGGCACCACAAGGATCCATCCTTGGCCCCCTTCCCTTCCTTATCTACATGCTCCCTATTGGTGATGTCATCCGCAGACATGGAGTACCATTCCACATGATTGCGGATGACACCCAACTCTACTTTTCCAACACAATTTGTGACCCCCCTGATAGTCTGTCAGCCTGTCTGTCAGATATGAAGAGCTGGCTGAACACGAATTTCTTTCAGCTCTATGTTAACAAGGTGGAAGCCATACTCTTTGGCTCTCGTTAACGTCTTCAATCCCATGGCTCTCACCTCCTCCACTTACCCGATCTGCCCCTAAAACTCTCTGAACCCGTACTCACCTTAGGCGTCAGGTTTGACCCCCAATTATCCTTCCTCCCCGACATCTGGTCATTCATCAGCACCTCCTCTTCCATCTCCGAAGCATCGCTCATCTCTGGCAATATCTCTCAGCCCATAATCTGCCAAAACACTGGTCCATGCCTTTGTCACCTCTCGGCTGGACTATTCCAATGCCCTCCTTGCCGGTCTTCCCTCTCCCACCAAAATCCAGGTTATCCAAAATTCCACCACCCGCATTCTCACCCGAACCAAACATCACTCTCCGGATTACACCAGTCCTTGCTAGACTTCACTGGCTCTCTCCCGTTATTCTGAAGCGCTCTGAGACACCGTCTGGCGTGGAGGGCTGCTATATAAATCCAAGTTGTCGTTGTTGCTGTTGGCTTAGGATAAACCAATACTTTGCAACAAGTATTCTGAGCATTTCCTGGGAGTTTCCTTAGATGCTGAGAAATAGATGCTTTCAAATGATTGCTGATTGAGAATACAGCAAACCAATTAAAAGTCTGGCTGGAACTGTGCAAAAACAGCAAGAATTTGCACTCCCATCAAATATACATTCTCACTACATTTATACCCGCAGTTCCAATGCTACCCTTTGCAATGAAGGGAGTTTAGTTTAAAAATAACATTCACAATAATCCTCACATTTGATATAGCGCCTCATCACGTCATCGAGACAACTAGAAGCGCTTCAGACGATTTTGCTGCGAAGTGTGGTGACTGTGTATTTTGGAGCCAAATGTTCCCACAAACATCCATGAAATGACTGAGCAAGTGATTGCTGGCCACAACACTGGGAAAAGCGCCAATCTCTTTTCGAATAACACCACAGGATTTTTAACTTCCGCTTGGAGAGACAGGCGGGAATCCGGTTTAAAGCTTCATCCAAAGCCAAGGCACCTCTGACAATGCACTACATCCACATTCCCAAAATACAAGCCGTCTACTTCACCATGCAAGACTCTATTGCCATGTTCTGTGAGCCAGTTAAATAATTTTAATAAAAATGGAAACCAGAGGGAAAAATATCATCTTCGGAACAGAAGACTGGAGGAACGTAGGTCTTTTCTTTTTAGTGGAACAGGACTCACATATTTCCTGAACAATTTTTAAAAAGTGTACAAATTAAGGGTACTGAGTGACGAGACCGTCGAGCCAGCGTCATACATCACTGAGTCACCACAAATAATATTCCAGCAGCACATTAGATACCAGCTATATCCTGAATTTTTATCCTCAGGCCTTTACCAGATTTGGTGTGTCTGACAGATTTGGGGCAGGTATCTTTCCCACCTAGCCACTGTTAACTCTGCAAACCAAAGCCCTAAGAGACCCAGTGGTCCAAGTTGGGCAAGCAATGGGAAGCTTACCAGACAGTGCTCTCAATGTGAAGCTGGTTTTAGCTGATTGAAATACAACAGCAATAATAATCCTTGCATTTGATATAGCATCTTATTACTCCATTGAGACGATGCAAAACGCCTCACAGGATATATTAGAAAGAGTATTTTGTGGACAAAACACGGTAACCGGTTTTGCGCAGCAATATCCTACAAACAGCCATGTGACATTTTATTTGGGGGATTATTGGCCAGGACACTGGGAGAAAGGAACCCCCTTCTTTTTTGAAATAGCGCCATGGGATCTACAGCATCCACTTGAAAAGGCAGGCGGGACCTCAGTTCAACGAAAGATGGCACTTCCGACAGTGCAACACACCCTCAGCACTGCGTTGGGAGTGTCTGCCTCGACTGTTGGATTCCAAGTCACAATGTTGGACTTGCTACCCTTGCATTAGGCTGACATTGTGATGTAACCTACGGCACTGTGACACTTTGCACAGAGCGTCCAAGGTGGCGCACGAGTTCTGCGCCCTCGCCAGAGGCTCAAGACGCACTTTAACAAGGCACGGCATCCCTTTAAGGGAAATGCCTCAGGCTGCATTTGTGGTACATCTGTTCTTTCAAGTCCTGAAAGCCTATTTTCCGCAGCAAATTACACTCGCTTCATTTGCACGACATTTCTTTTCACTTCTGCTTCCAATTCAGCCACTCTCTTCTTACGCCCTCTGACCTGCTCGCCCCTTGAGTGCACAGACTCCTCAAATGCCTAAACTATTTTGAGAATCTTATATTCTAGGGTTATTGCACCCTTTCTCCCCCGGTTACAATCCACTCACTCTCACTCAAACTATTATGTTTCAAACTACTGTATTATGTTGCTTGAACCTGGCTCAGTGGTATTACTCTCCCCTCTGATACAATAGGTTATGGGTTCAAGTCCCAGGTTGGGACACTGATCCTCAAAAATGCAGCAGCTGGGATTATGAGGGACAGTGGAAGGTGGGATGGGGTGAGGGAAGAGTGAGGTGAAAGGAGTAATTAGGTGGAAATAAAGAGGATTTTTTGTAAATTCATTCCATTTTGCAAATTTTCCATGAAAGGCAAGTCTCTACAGGCCATCCTACAGACTCCTGGGAGTCAGGACATGAGTTTCCGCAGCATTCCACACATTCAAGATCCTATAGCCACAGTGTGGCATCATCTTCTTAAGGAGTGGATATCATGCTCAGTGGATATCAGGAAAGCCTTATGAGCAATCAACCGTTCCCATTGCTGTTGGGCTGCCTTTGTAGATTGAATACAACAAAGACAATCACTTTACACAAGAGATGCCCACTTGGGACAGTCTGTGGAGGCCAATACGAATTTACAAGGATGATGGATTATTGGGAATAGTATCCTTGTATCAATTGTTTCCCCGATTAACAATATTCCTGGAAATATATGTATTAAGTGGAGTCCTGTAGCATATTAAACTAGAGCACTTGCCTCGTTCACAAGCAAGAGGACCTGGGTTTGATTCCCAAGCAGTGAGAAAATTTAGGCAAATTTCCATACGATCTGACGGTATTTGTTGGCTTGTTGAAATTTCATTTGGTTTCAGACAGGGTTACTTGTAGTTTGGATTACAATAATAAATAGTAATAATCCTTGCATTTGATATAGCACTTTTCACATCTTTTAGACGTCGCAAAGCGCTCCACAGAATGTACTGTAAAGTGAATTGACTCTATATTTGTGGATGAAACGTGGCAGCTAAGTGCGCACAGCAGTGTCCCACAGTCATGGACTGAAATGACCAATTTATTATAGGTATTTTTTTTGGTAGGGATTATTTCAGATAGACTAAAGGATCTTCTTTATTTGTGGGTGAAACGCAGTGCAGAGAGTATCCTCATATCAATTATTGCCCGGATTTGCAACGTTCCTGGGACTGTGTTCAGTAATTCCATGATATTCCCTGGCACCTACTAATCCCGTTTCTGCAGATCAGCAGCAAAGTCTCCATCGGGAAGTTGGATTTCAGCCAATAATCCATATACACTCAAAAGGTGAAAGGTGAGCAAGACAAACAACTCGCAAAAATCAAATTAGTGAGGATAATGTGGACTTCTTGGAAAAAAAATCATGTCAGAATTTGAATTAATACTTTCATGAATATTTTAAACATCAGACGGGCTTTCACATCGAGTTGATGAATTACTCAACCTTCTCAGCTCCTTTTATTATTCTGTATTTAGTATTCACTTGAATTAACACCTATTTTTTAATGTGACGATGCCTTGATCGATGGCTTTTAAAGATCAAATCAAATATCAAATGCAAATTCAGGGATGATTATTACATTAATTCATCTCTGCTCCTGTGTTCACCTCCAAAATACACAATATCTATACCTTATAGTAAATCCTGTGCAGCGCTTCCTGATGTGAAAGACGCTGTGACAAATGCAAGGATTGTTTATTTTTCTATGGTTTAGTTTCAGATTCCATCTTTTTTCCCACAAAAGTAAAAGGCACTTTAAAATATATTCTGCAAAGCGCTTTGAGATGCCTTAACAATGTGATACAACACTGCAGGATGCAATTATAAATGTACTTTTGTTGTTGTATCAAATGAAATTATTAATATATCCAGTTTTATTTGTTCCTTTCATGAGATCGGTTTGGATAAAGAAGGGCCTTTAGCCTATTTGATCTCATCCTTCCTGAACATTTCCCCTACCATCTCCACTTATTTTTCTGATCTCTGATATGCTTCACTTATTTTACCCTGGTTACAACTGACGTTTCTAGCCCTTAATCTTTTACTCTGCTTTTCATCTAACACTCTACCCAGCAACCATTCCATACTCTGGGTGAAACAATGCCTTCCTTGTTCCCCTTTTGCTATTCTGCAGCTATTTTACAACTATATCCCCTATTCACTAACTCCCCTAACAATGGAAATCACTTTTCCCTATATATATACCCTCCAAAACCCCTCATAATTCTACACACCTTCATCAGGTTCCCCTCTCAGCCTTCTCTTGTCCAATGGAAACAGATCCAATCTCTCCTGATAATTCTACTCATTAGCTGGGTCTTAAGACTGAAGTCCTAGAGTAGATCCACTATTTGCAACACTGTTATGGCTGGAAGTATGATCAGTCCCTTCATTATCTGAGGAATCACAGTTGTCAGCGGGACTCCTCCCATGTCAAGCAAAGAACATTGAAGACATGTACAACAACATCAACAGCACCGTCACATCAATCACACTCACAGTCTTCCGCCCCAATGCAAACTGTTATGAAGTTTTAATGCAGCGTCTTGTGGCAAAGGTGCTGATGGAAGCTGACTGACTGTAACGAGTGACGAATAGTTAATGTGCTTCATTTATTTAGACAGGCAAAATCCAGAATAAAAGCTGTACTGGTTTCGCTGATGGAGGGAATTGGAGAGTATTCCTATTCCCTTCTGTCACAGGTTTTCCACTCTCATTTATATCCTTAGAAACAAAGTATTTGTACACTTGAGATTATGTCCTCCTGACGTGAAAGGTGCAATACAAGTGTCATTTGTTGCTGTTATAGGATTGGTGAGGGGAGGGAGGAGGGGTAGGAGGGTGAGAGTTGATGTAAAGTATAAGTACAGCGCTTTGGGACGTCCTCCCGATGTGAAAGGTGCTCTATAAATGTAATCTTGTTGTTATTGATAAGTACGTGAAGAGGGCTAAGCACATGCACTGATTTCTAGCTGAATGGCCTGTTTCCGTGCTGTAACGTTCTATGCAATTCTATGAGTTGGTGTTGTTTTGTTTGTTTGAATCTGAGCTCCCTAGAACCATATGAGGAAGAACAGAATTTTTTTTTAGTAGCAGGTTAACGCCATTGGGCCGAATGTGCCTAGAATTTTTGAATTGACCATAAACTCCACCTATTCACTCATCTTCGCCCCATGTCCATCAGTCCCTCCACTCCCACCAGAAGCACAGTATTTTCTCTCTTGAGTCTTTATGTTATTATAGAGAGAGAGGTGGTGGGGGTGGGGGGGGGGGGGGGGTGGTGTTGGTGGGAGGGGAAGCACCTGCTTCATTATGCTGCACGCATGCTGGTCTGGGTCCCTGAGCATTCATGCAATCAACACTGTTCTCAGGTTAAAAATTCTTCCAGATGCTACAGGAATGCTAAGGGCTGTAAGCAGTAGGTGGACGTGCATCGAGTTGAACTCTTCAAGCTCTCCTGCTGAGATTCTCTGAGGGAAAACGAGAGGCAGACATGAGCACAACAGTCTATTTGGGTCCCATGCTGATGTTATACAGAATACCTACCAATCAGCAGAAATGAGATCAGGCCAACCAGGTGCTCTGTCAATTAAACCGATCAAGGATATGCGCAGAGGATTTTACCTCTGACACTGGAACACTGAAGTGTCACACAGCAGTTCTGGATAAAAATACTTCAGTTGCCAATCCCTACCACCTCTATTAATGGATCATTCCGAGTTCCCCATATGTCTGACGGCCAAAGGGTCACAGTGGGTAGGCGGCAGGCAGGCGACATGTTAAAATCAAATCTTAGATTAGCTCCTAGCAGGCTAGCCCTGCATTGCAGGGACCCACTCAATTGTAGTGGGTCACAGGAGAATGCGTTAAACAAACCCCCAGATCTCTTCACAAATGGCATTAGCAGAATGCAGGCACCAACCTCTTCAACTGTTCACTTATTCTTCCACTGATCTTATACATATTAACTTCAACTGCACTAAATGTGAAAAGGTTTGGCAAACAGATGGAATATTGACCTTAAGCCTAGAGGCCGAACATCAATATTGCATCCAACTTCACTCTTGTGGTTTGAAGCTCAACGTGTAACAATGTATGTAGTCTGATGATGTGCTATTAGACCAGTAGATTAATATGCACTGACATTCCTGCAGTGCAGAGCATTGTTCCTAATACATTGGCAAGATGTCCACTTGGACCTCCTGACGTTAGTGTATAACTACTATGCCAACTGCCCGTTGGACAATATGTTGCATCAGACGCATCAGAATTGCTATGCGATTACATTGAGGAAATCCCATTAGCAGATGACATTGCCAAAGGTGTTGTATAGATAGCATCAAAACAGAATTTCAGCCAACGGGGCTATAGTAATAATCCTTGCATTTGATATAGCGCCTTATCATGTCGTTGAGATGTCTCAGATCAGCCATAATCTGATAAAATGGCAGAACAAGTTTGAGGGGCTGAATGGCTTATTCCTGTTCCTACTTTCCTATGCTTCACTGAATGTACTGTAATTCAATCTCTATGGGGTGTTGAAGCTGAAATGGGAATGTATTTTGTGCAACCTATGAAAGAGTTGGATATGGTGACTGATGTGTCTAGATTTCTCTTGATTTGAGTATGGCTTGTATTGTATTTTGGAGTAATAATAATAAGAATCCTTGCATTCGATATGGCGCTTTTCACGTCTTTGAGACGTCTCAAAGCACTTCACAGAATATACTGTAAAGTGAATCGACTGTTTATTTGTCGGCGAAACGCAGCAGCCAATTGCATACAGCAGCGTCCCACAAACAATCGTGGATTGAAGTGACCAATTTAGAATTTTGCTTTCTGGAGGATCTGGCATGTGGGGTAAGGAAACATGTCCAAGGTTTCACCCTGCCTGGAAGGTCTCTCACTGGTGAGGTGCGTGCTCTAACCACTGAGCTACAGGACTACAGGTACGGCAATATACTCCCCCAGAAGATGATTTCAGCAGAGCAAATAAAAGATAGAATAGAATATAATGACATGATATCACCTATGAGTGGCTGTAATGGCATTTCACTATTAAGGTAAGGTTGATCAGTTTACCAATTTGCTGGATTTTACCCCTTTGCTCCCATTTGCAATTCGGTGAAATCACACATTAATTTAATCAGATTGTAATGGGGTAATACAGCCACTGTCCCGCTTTGTATCTGCAGGTTGAGAGCTCGTTGCTGCACAACAACAACAAATTACATTTCTATAGCGGCTTTCACATCAGCAGGCCAATTGCACACACCAGTGTCCCACAAACCGTCTTGGGGTGAGTGGCCAGATTATTATTTCATTTATTTGAAGGGATTATTACCCACACAGAAACCAATCGACTAACAACCGGGTTCCTACTTGCTGCTAGGTAAACAGAGAAAAAATACCCCAAGCTACAGACTGATGTTGTTATTAATAAGTGACTGTCAGAAATAGAGCAGGGCTTTGTGTTTGTTGTCACGAATTTCAGATTTAGCAAAACTCCTCTGTAAAGACCTCAGGGAGTAAATAACCAACCTGTGTTACCTCTAGTGCTACACTCAAAACTCAATCTCTCAATGCTGTAATCATGCAATTTCATTCCAGAATGATTTTTGCCGATCTATTATGAGCAGGCCTCAAATTGCACCATTATTTGCAAGGAATATTTTACCTTCTCTTCAAACTTCATGCGTCTTCTCTGTGCATTGAAATCTATTTTACTGCAAACTTACTTAAATGTCTCCAAGATATTTAAAATATTTAACCTTTAAGGTCCACAGTTTCAGAAAGGTTATCAGAACACCTTTAATAATAATATAATAATATTAATCCTTTTGATTATAAGCATTTGATATAGCGCTTTTCATGTCTTCTAAACGTCTCAAAGCGCTTCACAGAATATACTGTAAAGTGAATTGACTGTATATTTGTGGGCAAAACGCGGCAGCCAATTGCGCACAGCAGAGTCCCACAAACAGTCGTGGATTGAAATGACCAATTTATTATTGTGGCTTTTTTAGGGATTATTAATAGGCGTGTGGAATAAGGAAACTTGCCCAAGGTTTCACCCTGCCTGGATTCGAACACAGGTCTCACGCTTGTAAGGCGAGTGCTCTAACCACTGAGCTACAGGAATTCTCAAAGCCATTAAAGCCTGTAGCATATTGGTTAGAGCACTTGCCTCACAACCAAAGAGGACCTGGGTTTAATTCCCGGACAGGGTAAAACCTTGGGTAACTTTCATTAGCACAAGCCAAATTTACCGGGGAGAAAACATCAGTATTGAGTGCTCCCATGGATTTTTGATTCACCTGGGAAATACATCATCAGATCAGTTGTATGTAAACCCATGCACTGAACTCGCCTTCCCTTAGCCATTAATCACCACAGAGCACTTGCGTATATCTCAAAACCTGATGCTCTCCATTAAGATAAAGGAATATTTGCAAACACTTGGCATCAGACCCTCTGCACTCGATAGACACCATTTCAGTAATCTACAATTGAATTCATTAATGAACAAAAAGATGATTTCAATGAAAATCATCTGGAGATAAAGGCTTAGGATGCTTCGCGATAGATTAGCAAATGCCATTGTCATTTGTTATGGTGACAAACAGGATTAGCGAGGGCCAGCAAGTCAAAGCAGTCAAAGCATAACCAATGCTGATCCCATTTTTCTCAGTGGGCAATGGCAATGATAGAAAAACCGTCTTCAGTAAAACCAGTTTATATACCAGAGTTTACACAGGATACAATGAATGGAATGTATTCCCCCTGGATTCCCACCTTTCACATAGTGAAAGGCAATAGGTCTATAGAAACACATCTCAGGAGTCTTGCTATAATTATGCCTCAAGAGGCCTGGTGTAATTGCATATATTTTAAACCACTGCCAGATATTAAAACCCTTTAACCCCATATACAGTAGTTAATCAAGGCAGCAACGAAACTGTGCAATATATTATTAAAGCAAATAAGTAGTGTTTCCAAGAATTAGAGCTCAGGCATTCACCATTTTAAGTTCCTCATTTTTCTTTTAGCATTTACACCGCTCTCTGTAGTCAAAATATTATGGCTTTATTTCAGAGACTGAAATCCAGAGATGATTATTTGTGTTACATTCTTAATCCATGTACTAAAATTGCGTGCAACTTTACGATTGCAGCTGGAGAGGTCAACTCCAAACTCTCCTGACAAAAGAAAGGTGCAATATGTGCATGCAGCCTCCAATACACACAATTGCACAATTCCTTGAATTCATATTTATTCTAAATGGAATCAAACTAAAAAAACGGAAGATTTTTAGATCTGGCTTTAGGGAACATAAATCACTGTCAAAATCCAATGGTTTAGCAGATTATCCAAGGTGTCGCTTAATCACTGACAAATTCTAACACTTAATTTTGAGGAAACCATGGCTATTTGTAGCATCTATTCCAACACACGTAACAACAGAGTCTGTAGACTGGTATGCAGCCTATTACAAAACGCCTATTCCCCCAATCTTACAACATGCTATTTAATTGCAATTTTGTTTTCTGAAATTAATATTCTCTCTTTGCAAACCCTAGAGTTGAGCTTAATCTTAAAGTTGTGAAGCAACATGTGAGCCTATTAATATCCGATTGCATTAATATTTTTGCGCACTGCTACTTATGTACGGTTAATCCACGTGAGCACCAGACGGAAAATAATGTATTCTGGCATCCGTGGTGCTCTGACAAAAACCAACCCCATTCAGATGTTACGTTTTTCTCATTCTGAGCGAGTGTAGTCAGATCACATCGTGACTGTACTAAATGTGGACCCAGTCAATGAATGCATTTCAGTCCACACTGGGTTACTGCCTACAATGTACTCAGATTAAGATGTTCCCATATATGGCGTATTAAAGTGCTTTGACTTTACCAACAGCGGCCAGGAGTCCTGCATTTGGAAGCAAGATAGGCATTTAATAGCAGCCCTCCCCCATCTTCACACATGGATAGAACAGAACATTTAAGTCAAAAGTGAGACAAGAACCACCACTTACGTCGTCTCATCGTTTTTGAACTCCAGTTCTCCATAGGTATCTTCAAAGTCCTCACCGCCTCCCTTGGCTGTTCCTTCCAATGTCCTAAAGGGCACAATGACTGTCCCACGTGCACCAGATGTTCTCAAAACCTTGACCTCCATCACACCAATGCTTTCGCTCACGCGGACTAAGTCAGCCTCAAAAGTAAAGATACCAGCGTGGTCGTCATCTAGGATAGTGACCGTGGCGACCGATGGGGAAACCAGTGAAGCTTTTGGATAGGGAACATTATTTGGTTCCAGGGCATCTTCCAGTTCAATCACTCGGATGTTATTAAGTCGCACAAAGAAATGCTCGTCTTCCTCAAAGATATCGTCGTCGATGATGCCAACAGTCATCTCTTTCTGCATTTCGCCCGCCTTGAAGACCACAGTCCCTTCACTGAACTCATAGTCAGCACCTGCATTGGCGGAGCCGTCCTCCGTCTTATAGTCCACCACTACCGTTTGGTTTATGTCTCCTCCTCGGCGAACCACAGTCAATAGCACGGCCCCACAATTCTCCAGGCACTGGTAAGTGCAGGGGTCAAAGTAGACTCGGGAGCAGAGGTCATCGAGGGTTTCAAGTCTGATCTCGTGCATGCTGGTGCTCTTCTTAGCCTGTTCAGCTGCGTGTTTCTTCAAGATGTTCCCTGCGCCGGTCATCATCCTCGTGGCCTGTATACGGTAGAAAGCCCTGCTCTTCTGCTGGTGGGAAAGGGCGTAATAGTTGGCCATCTCCACCAGCTGATCCATATCTTTTTCGGGATGCTTCTGCTTGAGATCCTTGAGGATCCGAATCATATCCCTGCGGGATTCATCCACTTCTTTCCCATCCAAAGTCGTCAGCACTGTGCCATCGATGTAGTGGGAGTTCACCATCTTGCCGTCCATCTCCATGCCGCCCTTGGGGTGGTCGCCCTCCATCTTGACCATGATGCCCCTGTTCTTGCTGGTGCGGTACTTCTTGTGCATGTATTTGTAGAAGAGGAGTCGCCGGTCGGCCACCCAGGCGAGGGTCACGCAGAGCGGGAAGAACAACAGGGTGACTAGACCTTCCCACACCTGCACCACGCCCGGCGAGAAGACCGCGAGGATCATGTACAGCCAGATGTAGGCGAAAATGCTCCATGATGCCGTGACAAAGAAGACGCGCAGGTGTTTGATCTTCCTGGTTTCGCCGTCTGGGATGACGTGGACGCAGATGGCGATGATCACAAACATGTTGAAAGCAGCACTGCCCACGATGGTACTGGGGCCGAGCACGCCGGCTTTGAACCCGTGGCCGCACACCTCGATGACGGACAGCAGGATTTCGGGCGCAGACGATCCCAGGGCCATGAGGGTCAGGTTGGACACAGTTTCGTTCCAGACCCGAACCATCGTGGTGCTGGTCTCGCCGTTGGGCTTCTTGATGGTCACCTCTTTCTCTTGCGACGTAATCACTTCAATGGATGCCATGAAGCGGTCGGCGATAATGGAGACGCCTAAAAACATGTAGATCATTGCCACGAAGTACACAATCACCCTGGCGATTTTATCGCCGAGCGATGGATTTTCCGGGTACCATATGGGCAGGATGACCCCTTCCTTGCACTCGTAGCTCCCGGTGCAGGTTTTATTTGGCTTTGGAGTTCTCGTGGGCTCAGGCGTGCCTGCATCCACACGTAAGGGGTGCCATAAGAGCATGACTGCCACCAGGCCCAGGTGGAGGCAAAATGACATGAACGTCTGCAACCTACACCACGCCATTCAAAAGAGTTTCTCTCCCCAACTTCCTTCAATGATGGAGCAAATCTTCAAAGCCAAGACGCCTCTACCGAAGGATCTGAAACAATGTTTTATCAAAGCAAAAATAAATCACATTTTAAGGTAAGGCATTAGCCAAGCTACATTGTAATAAAAACGCTAATAATAATAATCATTGCATTTGATATAGCGTCCTATCATGTCAATAATCCCTCCAGAAAAGAAAATTGGTCACTTCAATCCACGACTGTTTGTGGGACACACTGTGCGAGCTTCACTGCCACGTTTCATCCACAAATAAATATACAGTCAATTTATGATATCAATGCAAGGATTATTATATTATTATTATTGAGACACCTGAAAGTGCTCTCCAGAATACATTAGAAAGTGGATTGATTGTATTTTGTGGGTGACATACAGCAGCCAACTGCGCACAGCAGTGTCTCACAAACAGTTGCGGATTGAATGACCAATTTATTTTTGGAGGGATTATCCTTTTTTAACGCAACAAGATTTAAAATTCCAAACAGGATTAAGGTTACTGAGTTAAGACACTACATTGGAACGCTATCAACAATCAAACGCAGTACGTTATAGTGGGGGTGACAGGACGAGATCGGCTGCAGTGTCTTTGCAATACAATGTATCATTTATGTAGAGACAGGCTGTGTGGTGGGTGAGCGTATCTGACAAGCTGTGTGATGGGATGGAGACTGAATCACTCCAGGCTGTGTGTGTGTGTATGTATGCATACGGGGTGGTGGGGGGAGGGAAGTGGGGGAGAACTCAATAGTCTGAATCAATCCGGGGGTGGGGAAAGAGAAGCACAGAGACTGAATCATGCCAGGATGCTTTGGGACATCTCTTCAGAGACATTGCAAGGCTGACAGAGACATAGGAGCAGATCAACTGGGGCAATGACTTTGTGGGCAGAGCAGCCGAGGAGAGGAGCCACGGAACTCAAAGGAGACAAAATAATGTGACACTCGACTCGCAATCAAAATGAATAGAATATTTGCTACATTCAGTAGAAATATGCAGAATTGTGTTAACCAACAAAGTGTTGATAACTGTTAGAGAATAGAATTGAGGAATAATTTATTACTGATGGGAATACTTCAAGCGTAGCATAATCCTTTCGTTTTTTTTGTCCCCCACACTCAACAGATTTAAAAGGATACTGTTGACATGAGAAAGAATTTGATTGCCAAGGCCTTTGTGTTTGTGAGGGGAGATTTCTAACATAATAAAATCCCACTTGATACTGCGTCTTTCAGGTCAGGGAGACACTCAAAGCGTTTCACAGGATATACTGTTAAGCTTTATGACTGTGTATTATTTTGTAGGCAAAACACAGCAGCCAATTTGCGCGCAGCAATGTCCCACAAACAAACAGATCGAGTAACCAATTTTATTTAGGAGATTGTTGGTCAGGACACCGAGAGAAACTCACTTGCTAATCGAGACCTCGGTGTAAACAGCTCATCTGAAAGATGGCACCTCCAACAATGTAGCATATCCCCAGCGCAGGCGAGACTTGTGAATTCAAGGCCCCAGCACAGGGCTTGAACCTACAAGCTACAGTTCTATCAACTGAGCCAGGCTGACACTGTATTCATATTTCACCGAGTCAACGCAGTTCACACGCTTATGCAACGTGTTTGCAACCACATTAAGCACAGCTTCACTCAAGACTTGTCTTTCAGGTCTAAGCGATGATTGTTGAGGTTTTGGGGCCAAACGTAGTGATGGCCTTCAGGACTACATTTCTGAAACACCGTGCAGCAACACGTTTGGGTTAGCAACAACACAAATTTTGCATTTATGTAGCACCTTTCACATCAAGGGAAAGGAAGGGGATGAATGAATACTATTTAATAATATTCATAATGATTATTACTAAAAATTTATAACGCATCAATCCATAAGAAATAATAATCTTCGCAATTTTTATAGCCCCTTCCAGGTCAGGTGGACATCTCAAAGTGCTCGACTGGATTTATTGTAAAGCTTAGTGATGAATGTTTGAATGAGAATTACAGCACACATTAAATAAATAAGCAGAGCTACTTTGACTGTGAGGTACAACAGTGTCTCTGCTTTCTTCTGCAAAGAGGAGAATGAGTGTTAGTTCCCCAGGGCACTTAGTGGCCTCTCCTGCTACCATTGTTTTTCAATGGGAGTTTGTGCATTGAAGGGGAATACACATTGCAAAGGCCAACCAGCATGAAGTGCACACATCAATAGTAATCCTTTTGATATAGCATTTGATATAGCACCTTAACGCTTAGTTGAGACATCTCAAAGCTCTTCACAGTATATACAGTACTGTTAAGTGAATTCACTGTGTTTTTTGCAGTTGAAATGCCGCAGGCAATGGCACACAACAAGTTCCACAAAGATTATTATTTATTTGGGGGTGGGGAGAGGTGGGGGGAGGAATGATTACCCCGGAAAGCGATCCAAAAATAAATTAACAACGGAGTTCCTACTGACTGCTGGGTGAACAAGAGGCGAGTGGGGTAAGGAAACTTGCCTTAGCCAGAACTACACGTAACCCTGTCAGATACACTGAAACCCAAAGGGAATTTTGAACAAGCCCAACAAATGCCACCGGATTGTGCATAACTGAAACACACAGAGCGTGAGGATGTAACGTCAAGCACAAAGCTATGTCCAACAGGAAAGAAAAAAAAATTCAAACACATCCGCTTTTACTCAAAGAAACCTTTGATCGATGTAGAAAATCTGCCCGCAGCAGGTGAAAAATGAATGTAGAACATTTATTTTTTTGGCGGGGGGAGCGCAGGATCCATTGGTAACTTTTGAGTGAGGATGAAAGGAATTCTCAGTTGGGGTTTCGACCCATTAAACCGAACCCCACTCGCCCCCCCCCACCCCGCCTCCCCCTCCACAATACAAACCCACCACAGTTTTAGTTCCAGAGATGGTTTGTTCACATACAGAGATCTGAGTTTGGTTTTGCAGCTGATTGACAGTGGGGGCAGTTATGGGCAGTGAGATTCCTGCACAGAGGAGAGAGGTGAGATGTGTGTGTGGGGGTGGGTGGGGGTGAGAGAGAGAGAGAGAGAGAGGGAGGGGGGTGGGGGGGGAAAGAGGGAGGAAGGAAGTTAGTTGTGGCTGGAGCAGGGAATACTCGTTGGGAAAACCCCAGCAGCGAAGAGTCGATGGCTATCCCTCCTCCCTCCCTCCCCTCCCTCACTGGAGGCTGCACAAGAAGCGCTTGCCCTATTTAGGAGAGGACCATGGCGCAGTCGCTAAATTTGACCGAGGTAAACAAGGGAGAGCTGAGCAGACATGAATGAAGACGGCAGCTGCCGAGGATTAATCAGAATGCAATAGGTTACATTAAGCGTTTCATCAGCAGGCTTCCTCTCCATGGCTCATAAACTGTGGGGGGGGGGGGGGGGAGAAAGAGAGGGACAGAAGGAGGGAGCGAAAGGGAGGGAGGGAGGGAGGGAGGGAATGATAAGAAGAGGAGAAAGAGGGAAGGGGAGAGGGAAGGAGGGAGGGAGGGAATGGTAGAAAGGAAGGGAGGGAATGGTAGAAAGGAAGGGAGAGATTGCATGCATTTGCACATATGTATGCATGTGTATCTATATATATATATGTTTTAATAATAACGACTCCTTTGAAATGACAGTGCGTTGGCCACAGAAACGTGTGTGGAAAGCGGGGAGATAGAGAGGCTGAAGGAGGAGCTGTTTGCCCCCCGCCCCCCCCCCCCACCGGCTTCCCCCCCCCCCCCCCCCGGTGTCGTTTTAATTTTAAAAGAGAGAAAAAAATGGAATTCAAAAGTCTTGCGAAGCTGCGTTACAACAAGAGGCGCGGATCTCTCCACACACAGTCACTGTTTAAGTGAAGTCGCGGATCTTGGACGTGAGGAAGGGAGACACACAGACACACAGAGAGAGAGAAATAAATAAAGGGGGAGTGGAGGGGGGGGGGGGGTAAGGTCAGATTATATAATAATAATAATAACAACAGGAGCTAGTCAATGCGTTAAGATGCAATAGAATTAACTGGTCGGAAAAAAACGTTACCTTGCTAATTAATTTATTTCTCCAATATCATCATACATATCAATCATATACACATTACTGCACATTGTATATATATACCCTTCTCTCTATCTCTCTCTCTCTCTCCCCCCCCCCCCCCCCCCCACACACACACACACACTCCCCTAACCCACCATCCCCTCAGCGCTGACAATGAACAAGTCAGTAACTCGACAGGGTAATGCTGCTATTGCACACTGCGCGCTAACTTGCCTGGCTTTTTGCTGTGAAAGCGGCGGCGATTCCTGCAGCTGTCGAGAGAGCTTTGCTGTGGTCGATGGCGCTGGCGATGGAGTTCCATTCAGATGCCAGGGCTCTCCTCCCCACCGATGCCCGTCTCGCTTCCCTTTCCCTCTCCCTGTCCCTTCGCTCCTCGTTGGAGGTGGGGTGAGGGGGGGGGGGGGAGTGTGGAGGGTAAGTGGTAGAGGGAGGGAGAGGGAGGGAGGGAGTGTGTGTATGTGATGGGGGAGTTGGAGAGAGGGTTAGAGAGAGAGAGGTGATGGTGGTGATGATGATGGTTTGTGGTGTCAGTTGAGCGTCCAAAACAGCACTGCGGTGGCAATGAATTAAGGAAACTGTCCGCCCACGTGTATTGGCTGCTGGTGGAGCCGGAGACTGGACTCAAACCCACCCCCCACCAGCCCAACAACCCACACACCTCTGCTTCCCAACTGGAAGCCTTTTGCTATCCGACTGGCATCAGCAAAGACACAGAGAGAGAGAGAGAGAGATGGGGGTGGGGGGGGGGGGGGGGGGGATGGAATCTGCAGCTCTTTCAGTCAAAATGCAACCAAAGTCTGTGTGTTATGTGTGTGTGTGTCAGCCTCGCTGCCCCTGCTCCCTTCTCTCTCTCTCTCTCTTTCTTTCTACGTCAGTTTGCAAACCAACACGTTCATTGCAACACGACACGCAGAAAGGCGATCAGTCAGTCAGTCAAGTCAGTCGGCAAACTGCGCTCCTGCTAAGAATTTGCATCCTATATATATTATATATATATATATTATATATATATATATATACACACACATTGGGGAGAAAAACACAACTGTACGATAAGTGCCGGCAGAAATCAGGTAAGTTGCAGTCAGTCAGAACTGACAGTCAGTCACACGAAACTCGGGTGAAAATGTAGCGTGATTTCCCTTCGAGAAATAGGAGCAAATAAAAAAACGTGGGGGTATCAGGAGGGTATTCCCCAAATTGCCTCTGACAACACCCCCCCCCCCCCCCCACCCTGTCTCTCTCTTTCTCTCCCTCTCCCCACAGAACTCCCCCCCCCCCCCCCCACTCACCCACCCTCATGCTTAACGTGGGATTCATTCCCCTTCCACCCCCAACCCCCACCAGCCCCCATCACTCATTTCTGGCTTGAATACGCGAAGTATTGATAGTGATTTATTTTGCCCGTTTGTGTGTTTGCAGCTTAAAAATGCTTAGTCCTGGCAACGCTGAACCACTTACTGTACTCTCACAATAACACAGCCGGGGGGGGGCGGGTGATGGTACGTGAGGTGAGGGTGGGAGCGGTAGAGGACTTCATTGGGTTAACCATTCTTACCCTGAGATCCAATTCCACAGTGTGTGTTGCCTATGTATATATAGAGATATATATAGATATATATATTTCCACCCTTGGTCAGCTCATGGGTGTCTGACACACGCGGAAACCTGTCACCATCCTTGGTTAAGAGTATCCAAACCAAACTGAGAATTCCATGCATCCCACCTACACATGGAAATCCCAGAGAGAGATTGTTGGGAATGGAGCACTCTCTTCCCCCCACCCCCACCCCTGAGGGACACATCCTGCCAGAAAGTATGAGTATGAGAAAGTAAAGAGCCAAGGCTTGGGGACTCCAGACTATGTGTTGGGGGTAACTGCTGGAGTCTGGTACCAGCAGAAACTGCTAACAAGGATAAATGATCATTGGACTAGAGTACATTAGTTCTATTGACTCAATGAAAGAAAAGTCATCTGATTTATTGTAACTCCCGATGTAGTAATAATAATCCTTGCATTTGCTATAGTGCCTTATCACAGCATTGAAACTGTCTCAAACTGCTTTGTGGAATAAATCCGTCCAACAAAAACCACAATAATAGAATTGGTCGTTTCAATCTATGTCTGTTTGTGGGACGCTGCTGTGCGCAATCTGCTGCCGCATTTCGCTCACAAATATACAGTCAATTCACTTTACAGTATATTCTGTGAAGCGCTTCGAGACGTCGATAAGTATTGATGCAAGTATTATTATTATATTGTAAAGTGGATAGACTGCTTATTTTCTGGGTGAAACATATGGAATGTAGTGGGAATTCTTTGTTAATCACACAGAAAAGGAAGCATGAGGATCTTTTTTCCTCCCCCCAAAAAAAAACCTTACATAAGGATAGTGTACTGTACATGGGGTCAAAAAAGCATAAGTGAAAGTTTGTCATGCCGAGCTCCAATGTGTTGGAGTTCCAATATCATAAGCTGGAGTGAAAAACTGCACAGCTAAGTTTTCCAGTTAGGAGCATTGTTCCATGCTCGTATTTGTTCATTTCATCGGAATAAAACTGTCCTCTTTAACCGTGCACCTCCCCTCCATCCACCACGGTGAAGTTCCCTGGGATTCCGCCCTGCGTAAGGGGCCACTGTACAAGTGCAAGTTGTTGTTGTTGTTGGTGCCAACCCTATGGCAGTAGCAATAACAGACATCACTGGCTGCACTGTGCACACACTCCCAGCTATTTGGCAGCTACAGCATCTCAAATAGCAAAACTGCTTATTTCAAATCCCGATAACGCCTTTTTAGCTGCTGCAATCTTCTTGTGGGGTTTAATGGACTTTTAGCTTAACCAAGAAAGATTGGTATTCAGTGTGCCATTTTTAAACAAACCTCATACTGGTTTACAAGGCGTTTACTTGCAATGAGACGCTAAACGGAGGTCCTGTCTGCCTGTGAAGGTGGATCTTACAGGTCCTGTGGCGCTGTTTGGAAAGAGAATGGAGTTTCTCTCTCCTGGTTTCCTGGCCAACAGATCCCCTAGATACAAATTGGTCATTCACTCTATTGGATGTCTGCGGGAGATTGCTATGTGCAAACTGGTTGCTGTGAAGCTCTTTGAAATGTCTCAACAACGTGATAAGGCACTTTGTCAAATGCAAAGATGATTAGTATTATTATTAAACCTTGTTCTGGTTGAATAATTGTTAGTGTATTAACTGTGCAAAGTGAAACTGAGCATTACATGGACGCTGGCTACCAAACAAGAGCAATTAATGTCCGAAATCAGCAAGAGGCAGCAACACTTGGGATTAAAATGAACAGAAATTGTACTCATTTGGACTCGCTAATGCTGGTCTATAAAAAGAGTTAACCGAAGGAATATTATTGTGTTGCCACAGAATGAGTCGAGGTCAGAGTCATTTATAACTTGTAGCTCAATTATTTGGTGGGTGGGATGGGGGTCCAGTCTTAAAATTGGACTAAACTTAATTCACTGTATATATCACTGCCAAATAAAAAGGGTATATATATATATGTTCAAAATCAGATAAAATCACTTACAGTGTCAGAAAACAAACTGGGGTGAATGGGAGGCTGGTACAAAATCAACACAGAACTGAGAGCCAGAGATAGAGGGAATAAAATGAGTTTGAATACTTTGAAACGTAGTTTACATATAAATAAACATTGACCCTACAGCAGCAATTTTCTGCAATGGGATTTTTTGACTGGACTCAATTTGATTCCACTGAGTCTGGGGCTGCCTTTCCTTCCAGTGAGAAATTATTTGGGACAATAAGGGAAAGTCGCAAATTGTTGACGTTAGCTCCTAACTCAGTTTAAAGGGCTCTAGAGAGCTGGGAAACCTCATGTAGAGGGATGTGGATAAGATTTTCCCATGTCAGAAAAGGTGGCAGATCAACAGTGTGTATGGTTGGCCCTCAGACCTCCACCAATGTCAACTCCACTCAATCCAACAGACCTTTTTCTTTCTACATTAAGCAAGCTAAGTGAACTGTAGTTCATCACCGAGGTTGAGAAGAGTAGCACGTAAAACAAGACGAGTTGGCCAAGCTTGGGTTTTGAGCAGCTGTAAATTGGTAGGAGGAAAGAAAGATTGCAATGGTAAGGAGTTGCATAATCATGAGGCCATAGTAAGAAGGAATCCAAGGTAGTGGAATGAGTTGATTTCAACACAGCGATGTACGAGGAAACAGCGATGCAGTGGGGAAATGCCTAACCTTTAACTTGACACATTTGACCAATGGTAGGGCATGGTAAAGGTCAGCATTGAATATGTGTGGTCAGGTCATTTGTGCAAATTTGCACTATAATAAGAATCTTTATATTTGATGTAGTGCCTTATTATGTCATTGAGGAGCATCAATGTGCTTCACAAAATATATTGTCAAATTACATAGAACTTTATAATGTATTATGTATTATACATTATACAGAACTCTCCACACCAGATGTAAAGTACTTCTATATGGTTCTGAGTCACAGCAATTCCTGCATTCACATTCTAACCATAAACGCTTTCTGGTGCTCCTCTGATTCCCTGGAGTGATGTACAAATCAAACCCAAATAGTCAAGAGACACAATTCAGATTGTTTAATCGTAGGCTTTCAATCTTAAAGGGAGGCCGTACAGTGGCAAGTATTACAAAACGCTGTAACTATTGATTTTATGTCCAGAATGAATACCATAGACTAAACAAACACTGCAATCCTCTATATAACTGAGCAGGCAATTTCTTTGCAGTTATTTATTATGTACAAAAATATTTTGATTGATTTATACAAAGTTTATAATTATACTCCTAGGTCTAGGCTCTTTCTTCCTTGCTGTGTGTCAACTGAGTTCTAATTAATTCACTGAAAGCTCAGGATTCTAGTGCAGGATGAGTCTGGAAACCACAACACTCAATATGGAGGTAAGTGCCTCCAAATACTGTTTGTTATACATGTGTGTACTTACTTGTCTATAAAATCCCTTCTATGATTCGAGTTATTCTTTTCAATGATAGCGCTGGTGAACTACATGGCCCCAAGCGATTTCTGCATGCTCATTATACCTACAGCATAATCTTAAACACATCTAACTTGTTTGATTAAAAGATTAATCCAAATAATACAAGTGAGGATAAATCTTCAGATCGTACAACAAGCACATACACAGCCCTAGGAGAAAATAAGTCTAATCCTCCAGTGAAGCAAGATTGCCAATTCTTTTTTTTTAAATACATCTCACAACTTGGGAATTAAATACCACCATCAGTCTGGATACTTATTAAAGGGTCGTGATCTAGCCCAGGGCACAAAAGCTCTCTATTTTTTATTGTAAGTTAAGTTTTACAGTAGTTTTTAAAAAGACGAAACTTTTAAAGTATTGTTCTCTTTAGTTTACTTGTTTAGTAACATGGTCCCTTCGCGATGGTGGTGGAGTCCTGTAACAAAGTGTTTAGAGCACTCAACTTGCAAGCGAGACTAAAGGCTGGGTTAGATTCCCGGGCAAGGCAAAACATTAGGCAAGTTAATGCCTCTTTTTACTCAGGTGTTACCCTAACCCATCTGTTAGTCAACTGTCGGAATGCTTTTGGGGGGTAATAATCCCTCAAAACAAAATTTGGTCACTCAATCCATGACTGTTTATGGGACACTGCAATTGACTGCCATATTTCGCCCAAGTCAATCCGCTTTACAATGTATTCTGTAGAGCACTTTGAGATGCCTCAATGACATGATAAAGTGCTATATCAAATGCAAGGTTTATTATTATTTAGCAATGCACACCATTCGCCTGTCCAAGTTGACACGCTCTTAGGTTTTCGACAAAGCTGCTGTAACCAGATGCCTGGAAATTCACAGAAGTAGCACTGTGATTTACACTCTGTTGATTCTTTCTGCAGGTAAGTGCATAGCCTCTGTTGAGACTTTCATGTAGGGAGTTTGCTTCGATTTTCACTGCTCCAAAATATAGTGCATGGCACACAGAGTTGCTAAATCAGCAGGCTCTCTCTCTATGCTAAGTTGTTGCGCGTAAAGTGAAAGGCTCAAAAGGTGCGTTTACCAAGGTAGAATACACTCCAACCACTAGTGGATGGAGCTGTTTATGGCTCCATACTGGGCTATATAATAATAATAATAATAATCATAATCCTTGCATTTGATATAGCGCTTTTCACGTCTTCTAGACGTCTCAAAGCGCTTCACAGAATATACTGTACAGTGAATTGACCGTATATTTGTGGGCGAAACACAGCAAAAAATAAAGAGAAACAGGACACCTTCAGCATTTCTCAGGTTAAGCCGCACGCCAGGGAAAGGACTGATGTTGGACAAGTGTACCCCAAGGTGTTGCAGAACCTAGACAAGCACAACAGCCATTTCTACAATAACAATGGTGTTTTATGCATTACCTGGGTATTCTGTCTTGGAAGTGCAAGAAACAAGTACTTACTGACTCTGATGGGGCTGAGATTTGGAAGCCATTGGCTTAAACCCACCTCTGAGCACATTGTGGTTAATGTACAGAGACAGCTGAGAGCCTATAATCAATTATTTTAATGAAAATAATGTATTTTCACCTTGGAACCAAGTTATGTCTCACAAGCTAACCTTTATTAATATTAACATTAATATGTTCTCTATTATTTTAACACGATAGAATAAGAATGTTTCGGTGGGACTCTCTGAACTCTGGACTAAATGCCTTGGGGACTTTCTATCTGTACTCTTTATCAACATGTCCACAGTCTCTATTGTTAATGCTTCTGATTTAGTAACTGGGCTCCTTATTCAATGAGATGGAGTGGATTACGATTTTGTTTCGAGCACTGAGAATTACATCAAACGTGTTGTTTGTGGTTACAGCTTACTGATATGGATAATCCTTGTATTTGATGTAGCGCTTTATCACGTCAAAACATCTCACATTAATTACCGGCAGGTGTAGTGGCTACGTTTTGTAGGTATCTATATACAGTACAATCTGTATTGTACTGTACTGTACTGTATCCTCCAAGTGTGTTACAAAATTGCAATTTGATCCAGGGTTTCACAAGGCATTATCTGGTTAATAGCTTTACTAAAACCCAAAGATTTAATTAAGGCTCCACACAGTCAATAAGTGATGGCTTTCGCAAAGGCAGGTTTGACAACCGTGACGCAGCCACTGCAAGTTTATCAAATAATAATACATTTGATTACAGTGAACGATTCGACCATTGTACATTATGGATCTGTGAACAACAGTTTGCAAGTGCTGTGTTTTCACCTGTAAAGCAAGCAATGAATTGAGTCAAGCTATGAATATTTCCAAGGCAATTCTTTTAAAAACATAAACATGCAGTACAGTATTTCACAAATTTCTGAAACCAAATTGGTTGTATCCCTCCTATACAGTACAACACATTCAAAATATAGTGCACAAGAGGCAATATTATACACATTCTAGAATGTTGCTACAAAAACATTTCTATGTCAAATATTTTTCAGGGTACATCTGTCAATATAGTCAATAAGGGTCTTATAATTGCAGATGATCATTTGGCTGCCTTGAGCAACTGATGTCTCTGAGATCAATGTTGTATATCTAGCCAATGTGGCAACATTGGTAACACTGATCATTTCCTCTTAAAACAGACAAAATGTAACCACGCTATTTACTGTAATATCTTATACATTGTATAAGATAGTGACACATTGTGTTTAAGATAGTGTATAATCTTCCTGAAACATTAGGTTTCTTTACTACACAAACACTTCTGTTTACTGAACAGTGAGTAAAAATCCGCTCTTTAGTCGATTGGCGGATCACTTTCCGGGAGTAATGGTTTCTGCCAGTGTGGTTAGCAAGTGGTCTGATCTTCTCAGATATTCCCTGACACCAGGTTACACTGTTTGCTAACTTAAGTGTGCGGTTACTGTGCAGGCAGCAGCTTCTACACTATAAACAAATTCACACAGCACACTGTGTGAACAGCCATCCTCGGATAAGAAGGGCAACCGTTATCTTATACCACAACAACTTGCATTTATTGACAGCAGATACTGCGGAAAGGAGAGCGGTTCGAAAGGTAGGGGGGTTCAGAGGAATGGAGGGATTTAAGTACAAGAGTGAGGATCTTGAAGTTGATAGAGAGCCAGTGAAGTCTAGGATAACCTGGGAGCGAGGTTTGGTTCAGGTGAGAATTCGGGCGGCGGAGTTCTGTTTGAGCTGGATTTTGTGAACGGTGGCGGAGAGGAGATAGGCAAGGAGGGCGTTGGAGACTCCAGCTGAAAGGTGACAAAGGCATGAACCAGGGTTTCGGCAGATTTGGGGGTGAGATATTGGCGGAGAAAATTGCCCAAGGTTTTGCCCTGACCTGCCTGGATTCGAACACAGGTTTCCCCAGCTTGGTCTCCCCAGCTTGCAAGACAAGTGCTCTAACCACTAAACCACAGGAGCTCCACTCCTAGAATCTCTTCGGAGTGTGTTATTGTGCAACAGCGATGTACCATGTTGTGGTTATTTCCCTATAATAAAGCCACCTAACTTCTTTGTTTCTTTTTAGATATTGCTTTGGAGAGATTGGTTAACAGCTCAAACTGTTGCCATGAAGGGTGTTGGAGCTCAGACTTGTTTAAAATGACAGCTCAATACTATAATGGGGTTGGTGATCTGGCAGAATGAGATCAAATGGTTTGAAGAGCTTCTTCACCCGAACCTCTCTTGGTGTGAACAGCTTACACAGGTCTGGACCTTAAATACCTAGTTAATTTAGAGCTGCTGAAACTGGTTGCTAGGAAACGCCGAACAAGGCTGCTCTCAAAGCAGTTTACTAATATTTACTGGAAACATAAATATTGAGAGGTATAATCATTTAGCACTAGTTTCCTATAGCAACCATCCTAAATTTCATTTGCGCTGTTGATGAAAGGTTGTAAGACAAAACCAAAATGAGTTCACAAAAATCAAGCACAAAGACTTGTATTATGAACAGCAGGTTCTTTTGCTCTTTCATCTGCCATTTCAAAATGACGCTTCAACAAGGATCATATAATTAAACAAGTCGAAGCAAAAATTCACAGCAAAAAAACGGTTGTGTAGAAACATTCCAGATTGTCATATTAAAAATAATTAACAGACACAGATCAAATCTTTCTTTTTCAGTTCAGCTCAACTGGATTCCTAAGTCAATATTAGGACTAATTACCATGTACGCATTTAATACACTCAACTAGTTATTCAGACGAATGTTGAATCTCCTCTGCGTAAATAGTTTTCCGTTGCTGGTCTTGATAAAGTTTGGAATCCTCCCAGGGACGTGGACCTCGGATGTTTACCCAGTCATTGCAATCGCTCAGTTTCTGTGCAAAGAATAAAAAATTGTGCATTTTCACTCATACTATTACAGGAATAATAATTCCCACCCAAAACAATAATACTGTGATTTGGTCACTCAATCCACGACTGTTTGTGGGACACTGCTGTGCTCAATTGGCTGTTGCGTTTGGCCCACAAAATATACAGACAATTCATTTTACAGTATATTGTGAAGCACTTTGAGGTGGCAAATGAGATATCAAATGCAGGATTATTATTAATGATACACCCTGCAAATGGAAAGGAAGATGTACAGCCAACACTACTTCTACCATACACCAGAGAGCTGACAGTCTACACAGCAGCTACTACAAGGGATGTAGACATGAGAACGAGACCTATTTTCCTCCGTGTTGAGAAGTGCCTGCCGGGAAGCAGTGAGGTTTGAGCCCCTTGGTAAGGTATTTGCTTAAGATTGTAACCTCAGTAGAAAATTAGTAGAATAGGATTAGTTTACAGTACACATTGGTGTCTTTGTCAAATTCCTGCAAGGCTTTCCTTCGGGCTATGGACACAATGAGCCAAACGGCCGCCTTCTGTGCTTTAGAGTTCTAGTCCTTGGGTTCTAAATCAATCTGGAGGTATTCTGCTTGTGAATTATTTAGTTAAAACTACAGACCATCAGCTTTCTCACCAAAGCCCCTGGGACAGTAATCCAATATACCGTAAATCCCAGTCGCATAACTCCTAGTCTGCCATAAGCAATATCCTACCAATGGAATCAATCTCTAGATACAACTGGCTTAAATTCAAGAATATTTTAACTGCAATACTCACACATATGCTCTTGTCCTGTGTATTTTTGATACGCTGTCTGGGTCATTAGTCACATATTTACACTGAGACGTATTGCATAGCTGGTGTATGGTGATGTATCATTGCTATATTTGTCATGCATTAATTGTACAGTACCTTGCTTTACATTCAGTACTGCACAACAAATGTTGAAACTGAAATTTAAAGCTGCTTCCTTAGTGAGGGTACGGACGTGGAGACAGAGCCCTACTGTACCATCTTACATCACTGGAGTTATTGTAAAGCGCTCTGAGACGCCGTCCGGCATGGAGGGCGCTATATAAATCGAAGTTGTTGTTGTTACATCACTGCAATTCTTCCAACACGTTACTGAACTGGACGTTCTTAATATTTTCTACTCTGTCCACAGCAATCTGTTGCTAACATACAAAGGCCTTAACATCGACTGGGTCAATCTGGAAAACGGGCAGAGGCGTAGCCAGAAACCGAGTTAGGTGTACTTTAGCAGCTCAGACACAACTATTTTAAAATTATTTCAACCTCCTCACAGAAGGGTGGATCATAATTAATGTAATAGCATTTTTTTTCTTCCTAAATCAAAATTTGCCTTTAATGAAGATAAATTTATAATAACGACATAACTATTTTATCATGTTCCAGACGTAAATGTTCCACTGGAAAGCCTGAGGATGGCATGAGCAGCATCTGGTGCACTGGTGGCCAAAAAAGTTTGGCCATCCGTTTCTCATACCTTAGCCAACAAAATACATTATCTTGGTGGAGTATTTCTTGATACTTGGTGTAAATCTAGAAAGATTTGCGTATCCCAGAGCGCTTGACAGGGGCGGAGAACGAAGCTGAGCTGGGAAGCATTGATCTTAGGCACGGTAGAAGAAAATTGTAAAACAAAACTGAGAAAAAAGGAAATTTATTTCAAGGCAGGAAGGGATTTGAAGACAATTGTGGCGATCTTGAAATCGATTTAAAAAAAGGCTGTAGGAGAGTTTACAACTCTAGCAAGGAGAAAAGGCAACCAAGAGACTTGGATACACTGTGGTTGAAAATAATTAGCTTTAAGGGTAGAAAACACAGAAACAGGAATAGGCCATTCAGTATCTCAAACCTATTCCTCCATTCTATAGGATCATGGCTGATCAGTACCTAAACTCTAATCATCTGCCCTTTCCCTGTATATCCCCTGATACCCTGCATACACACAACTCTATCTGATGGATTCCATAATAAATTGAAGTGACAGCTAAATTTAGGTCCTGGGTTCATTTGAGATCATTGTTTACAGCGATGTGCATACTCCATACCTCATACTCGGATTCCAGTGCATTTGTGTCTTTATTCTTTAATTGTGCTTCCAGAGCTGGGTCAAGCTGCAAAACAAGGCGAAACAAAGCCATATTATTTGATGGAATACATTCAAACACATTTAAAATGATTGCCAGCATGACCTGGTGAAATTGAATTGGATTATGATGATATAATCCTGTCGAATATTGTGCTGGTTCAAGCTTCAGACAAAAGGGGAACAACAAACTGCACTGAGACAATGGCACATCACAAAACATTTAGCCTTTTACTGCTTGGTTAACATATAAAACCAGACTTTGCCAATCATAATCACAACACAAACTAGCTTTGTGTGTGCATTATTCATTTAGTGTAATTTTGTTGTTGTGGTTAGTACAAGACTGCAAGATTTAGGATTTTATGAGTTTCACTGCAAAGGGAGGCACCAAACCCCACATTAAGCAGAGTTTATTTGCAATTTTACTGCTTGTAAATGTACTGCTACTTAATATTAAAAACAGCAAAGGGAAAAAAATCTAAAGTATTGTTCCACTCTATGATACATTTCTACACTTCATGGTAAAATATGGCAGAAATGTACTATGGATAGTATTGGTTAGACCACTCGCCTCGCAAGCAAGAGAACCTTGGTTTGATTTCTGGATAGGGCAAAACATTGGGCATGTTTCCTTATTCCACACATGTCTGTTTACTCGGGATTAAGTAGGAACCTGGTTGTTAAGTCAATTCGCGGATCGCTATTCTAGGGGTAATAATCTCTTCAATTAAAAAATATATATTATAAATCATTTGGTTATTTAATCCATGGTCGTTTGTGGGACACTGCTGTGTGCAAGAGAGAAAAGGATGGTCAGATTACACAGATGTAGGCATTACATTATCCATAATCCAATATTAGGCAATCACTTTCACATATCCTATTGGTTATAAACATTGGCATGAGGTCTGGAAGCAGGATGCTTGCTGTACACTGTGTAGAAAGGTATAATTGTAGCTCACAGTAGGATATAGTTGGAAAATCTAGTTTTCCAATAGTTTCTTTTCAATCAGCGAATACCCGTTTCGAGCCAGGAACCACGTGATTTGCAGTTAAATCCTCCATTAACTGTCTATGCCAGCACTGCTAAAAAGGGAATTTGGATAGACTCTTTCCAGCGCCACAGCATTGCACTTCCCATCGTTTCCAAGATGGCCTGGATAAGGCCAAGGATGGTTAGGAAGGGAAATGAAAACATTAAGCTGCGCAGAACCATGGGGAAATGCTATGTACCATCTGTAATATGTTTGCAGGTTCCATGAATTTTAGTACAAGTACATCTGTTCTTCCTTCACTTACAGAGCTGATAGCAGCTACTGTGCAATCAATGAGGCAGATGTCTAGTAAAACCATCCAAAAAGTCACAACTACCAGATGATTACAGGGATGTCTTGCATAAGCTCCCAACATTTTTTGTTTTCTGGTCACAAGTACAAAACATTCTTGGATTTCAATAACAAATTGTATTCCCAACCGCACATCAATAACAAAACACCTTTGTGTCACATTATCCATTATGCAAATTTACAGCATATAAAGCAGTCGTTGCCTCTGCCAATCCCAATTTGCACGCCTTGTTTCAATGACAATGTGAGGGTTAGGGTGTCAGACTTCCTAGCTCACCACACTAACTGCTCACCGTATATCAACTGAAATAAACCTGATTAGGACAACGCAACGCTTCACATATTTCATAACTAGACTTTCAAGTATTCATTTAATACAGGGTGGTAATAATCTGGATTTATGACCATTGATATATACACTGCTTTATGAAATAGGAGATACAAACCCCACATTAAGCAAGACGTTTAGTTCATAAATTTCTCACATCAGCTAGCAAACAGATGCCCATTATACGCAGTTGACTCCAGCCAAAAAAAAAGCTCAAGAACTCAGAACTCTTCTATTGAACAGTGTTCCTAATTTAAGCACATCATGGTCTCCAATTATTAGATCTTAATGCTCAGCAAACTAAATATAAGTGGATCCACTGTCGAATTTCACCTAGCAACAGGAGTACATTAAAATCTAATCACTTCTTACGCTGCATCCCCTTATTTCTTTCGCACAGTGCTTTGGACTGGTTGCATGAATGATTTAAGCAGGCTGTGAGAAGGCACACAAGCACATTTGCCTGTGAAACCGCACTTTCAACATGATCAAGGTCTTGCAGAAGAGTTTGTAGCAGCGTGGTGGGTGTGGGAGGTGGGGGTGGGGGGAGAGAGGAGATAAAATCTAAAAACAGGGAAAAAAAGGGAAGAGTGAAATGCACCTTAGAGTCCTTACAACGATAATAATAGTCCTTGCATTTGGTATATCACCTTTTCACATTGTTGGGACGTCACCAAGTGATTCACAGAATGTACTGTGAAGTGGATTGACTGTGTATTTTGTGGGCGAAACGCGGCAGCACAACAGTGTCCCACAAACAGTCGTGGATTCCATCACCAAATTAGTGTTTTGTTTTAAGTGATGACCCTGCATTCGCGGAAAATAGTTGTAGATTATTTTCTGTATCTGTAGTGTACGACCGTGCACAACAGGAGCTCTACCACATTCCCACTAAATTACACATAAATAGTGTTGCCTATTTTCCATACATGACAAATACAGGCAACAGGAGATTGACATTGAGTTACAAGGCAGCATGTTTAATGATGGCACAATTTTTAATGACGTCAGAATGCAGACAAAAGCTCCGCAGCTCATGAACGTCAGCCTAGTTCCCGAGGGCAAAATGCCTCCTTCATTCCATCTATCTGATGACATATGGCAAAACTATCTCCTCTGATATCTCTTCACCAAGTGGCTTTTTAAGGGTCTTTTCACAGCTTGAGATGCAGATGAAAAAGAACGAGGCATAACTGCTTACAACCGAAAGATATAAGTGGTAGGTATTTCAACGAACAGGTTTTTTTTGTGGGGTGGGAGCTTGCTCTAGGAAATAAATTGCATATCAACATATGCAATTTCACTGAACTGCTTAATTCACATACTGTATTTCTGAACGAGGGGTGTATGAATACACACAGCTTGCGACTTCAATGCAGTGCACTGGCTTCGGATTATGTCTCTAATGACTCCTTGCAGATACTCACAGATGGTTTCACTTTAATTTTACACGCAGCTTGTCGTGACAGAGAGATGGTGCACCCAAGTCTGGCTGAGCTGCACGTTTTCTCTCCCGCTATTGCCAAGTGTCAGAACAGCTTGGCATTTGTCACATCCAACATAAGTAGCACCTCTGAAACTTTCATGACCTCTATGAAGCACTGCTTGAAGCTGAAAACAGTCATTTTACAATAAACACACTGAGGTAAAATTGAATGAGTAATATATTTAACCAATCAATATTCTCCCACGCCCCCACCCCCCCCCTCCCCACCCACCCCCCCTCATGGCAGATCAATACTTTCAAGGCCCTTCTCAGGACCCTCTTCGACCATGCCTTAGGTCAACCTCCTACCCTGCTCTCCATCCCTCCAGATCCCTAACCTTCCAGCACCATGGGATGTTCTCCGAAGGCGCTTTACAAATCTAATTTGTTGTAATTTGCTATTGTTCTGACAAGGTGTTTAAGATTATCCAAAGCAGAGATCTATATCCACGCCATCTACACATGGAAATTGCTGCTGTCTGCAATGGAATGCATACCCTGTCCTTTGAAGGATACAACCCACTTTCCTCATTTCAAAGTATTTGGTGCAGGTTGATGAGATCCAAGCGTAGGGTGTGTTGGGGTGCTATTGGAAGCTAATCAGCTAAAACTGCATAGCTTGCCACCGAGAACACTGTCTCGCAAACATCCTGCTACCCGTTTAGCTGGGACCACCCTACTTTACAAGGTTAACATGACACGAGTGAAAAGCTATCCCTGCCCCCAGTGCCCCTCCAAGTCCTTGCTAATGTAGTAGGCTGTCTGTTTTGTTATCAGCAGTGAGTGCCCTGGAATACTACTGACCACCTGACTCAGAAACAACTGAGAGACTGTCACAGAGGGCGTTTATTTAAGGTACCCTCCATTTGTAATTGCCCCAAAATATACCTAAATAACGTGTTCACCAGTTCCATCAGATGTTGAAAACGCCAGTTGACAAGCAGGAAACCAAAATAGCAGACATCCAAGTCAGCCGTTGTCGGTTGACATCAGGTCTGTGCAGGACGCAACATCAACAACAATTTAATGCCTCGGACGTCATCAATCTTTGCTTCTCGCACTTTTTTCTTAGATAAAAAAATTGCCAAAAAGCAATTTACAAAGTACAATTGATCAGAACTGAAGTAAACTTTATTTATATTTCACCCACAAATATACGGGCAATTCCCTTTACAGTATATTCTGTGAAGCACTTTGAGATGTCTAGAAGACTTGAAAAGCGCTACATCAAATTCAAGGATTATTAATATTATTATTATATAGGCAAATGTGGCAGCTACTTTAACACATTTTCCAAGCAATTTCCCAGCAACATGTGTGAAATGAGCAGAATAGTCTCACAGCTCTCTCCTGACCTCTCCTCACCTTCCAACGTGCTGTTGAGCACTCAATGAGGACATTTCCTAACACTCCTCTTGAAACATGCAGCTCTGCTCTTACCACCCACCTGCTCACAAGACATTCATTATTTCTGAAAACTTCCAACAACGTCACTGCAAATTATTGGATGATGGAAGCGAAAACACTGATTCTGATAAAGATCTACTGCTTTGGGACAAGCAGCCTGCTCTGTTTATGATCAGATAACTACACAGAACATGAACCCATCACAGCTAATGTGTCTCACCAATACTCAGGCACTTGAAAATGAAATACGATGCAGATTAGTGCTGGAGATGGCATTTTTTTTCTCTCTCTCTCTCCCACAGTTGACAATTTCAAGTGCTAAAAGATAGATTATCAAACAATTTTTCTAAAAGGCAAATGCAGCAATGTGAAAACAAAAAGTCACCAGAGCATTGGGAGAAAACCAGTGCATCTCTCTCCTTTCACTACATGCTCACCAGAACAGGAAGACTGTACCTCAATCACACTCAGCTCGTTCAATCACTCAAGAACCTTATAATCTTCTTGGTCAAGACTAGGCTACAAACATTCCCCAGTTTTTTTTAAATCCTCAGTTCCCACCCTATTTGCTCATTGGTAACATCAGCCGCAATCAAAGGATAAACCTCCATGTGTGTTCATTCTGACAAGAGCGTCTGCTTCCATCCTTCATTCCAGGTCAACTGATGCTCGACCACTTGCGTGCCAGATGTGGAAAAAATGAACCCAATGCCTCTTTGCCTCTGGAGTCCAAACGCTCCTAGTCACTAACTCTCTTTAAGAGTGTTATATAATAAGAACAACAATTTACATTTGTATAAATGCAAATTGTTGTTGTTGCTGGTTTCCAATTACCTCAGGCTTCTTGCTGCTCTCTCCATCTCACTGTATCTTGGGCATCACCTTGACATTCTTAGGGTCCCTCAGCAACCTTTTCTTCCTTACATCTGACCAAGGTTGCTTTATTTATCTCTGCAACAATACCTGCCTCTATCTCATGCCCAATAAGACTGAAGCCCATAATCACAGCTTTGACATCTCCAGACTGTACTTCTCCAACATCCTCCTTATCCTCCCTCACAAACCCCAACTATACCATGCACAAGATCATCCTGGATTTCTTATATCCTTAGCTAACCTAAGCTTCACAAAACCACCACCCTATCCCCAATAGGTTCCATTGTTTCATTGTCTCCCAGAGGATCGACATGAAGATTATCATTTTCATCTTCAAAGCCCTCTTCCCTATTACTGTGGTGCTCTCTAACCTCAACTCTCCCACATTCCTCAACCTATCAATCACTGTCAAGCTTTCAGCAACTATAGCCTTACCCTCTGGAACTCACTAAATCCTTCCATTCCTCAGCCTTTAAAAGCCTCCCAAATACCTATCTCTTTGCCCATACAGATGGTCAGCAATTCCCTCCCCCACCTTCTCTGCACAGGGCCCGGCACCGACCCTGTGAAGCTCTTCAAGACCCATGAAAGACACAACTTAAATGCAAGTTATCATTGTATGTAAGTGGTTTCTGATCGATGCTTGAAAGTTCCCAGGGACTGTAAATGATATGTTCCTCTGTTGCTTACCTTCCTCTTCACTCTTTGGACGTCATAGCGGATCTGTGTAAATTCACGGAGACCAAAGGAGCCACCAATGATAAGCATCTGGAAGAGGAGATCACAAAATAAATCACAATGGTATTAACAGAAAACTAAATCTGTATCCTCCCAACATGAAAGGTGCTCAACAAATGTAATTTTGTTGTTTGTTGTTGTTGTTGTTGTATCACGGTGCAAACCTTCAAGGGCATCTGTCAGGTGTCATTTGTGTCCAAAACAAAAGCTCCAAACATGAATGGGTTTGCTCTACAATGCAGGTCACAACAGATTGGAATCAATGGAAGCATAGTAAGTTTACATAGAATCACAAAGCCTTACAGTACCGAAACAGGCATTCAGCCCAATTAGTCTGTGAATGTGTTTTTATACTCCACATGAACTTTTATCTATGCCAATTACCCTGCCTTAGTCCCCTCCCATTACCCCTCTATTCCCTTCTCTCTCACGTACATAGTGTTTCCTCTTGAATGCATTTATGTTTTCTGCTTCACCCATGGTTTCTGGCAGTGAGTTCCACAATGTGACCATCCTTTGAGTAAATAATTTTCTTCTGAAGTCTCTTTTAGATCTGTGAGCATCTATTTTTATGCTCCCTTGTTATAGGCTCAAGTGGAAATAACCTATTTATGTCTAACTCATCAAATCCATTCATAATTTTAAATTATGGTAAACTATTATCTTTTCCATTTGGTCCCCTCTCAAATGCCTCATCCCCAGGGAGAGAAAAAAGCTCCGACCAGTCCAATCTTTCTAGTTGTATCTACTCATCTTGGTAACAAGCTAGTAAATCTAACCTGCATTCTGTCAATTGCAACAAAATTCTAACCTGGGTTTTATATGAATTTAGCATTAGTGCCATACTATTTTACTCTATTCCTTTGGACCATAAACAACAATTGTCATTTATCTTTCACATCAGGACGACATCTCAAAGAGCTTCCCACAGCTGACCGGGAGCCCAAGCTGGGGAATTGGTGGGAAACTGAGGAAAGTAGGGAGAAAGGTGACTGAAAGCACCTGGGGAGGATGGGTTTGCGGGGTTAGGGGGCGAGAGCCAGGGAGTGGGATTGACTTTGAATGCTCTTTTCACAGATTCGACGGGCCGAATAGCCTCCTTTGGTGCTGTAAAATGATTCTATGAAAGCATGGTCGGAAAGATAAGATTTTAAAGGGGCTTTAAACATGTAGAGGAAGGAGGCAAGATACCCTGGGATAGAATTTCGAAACAAAGGATATTATGGCTGAACGTTTTTCCACTGATAATGCGGCAGACCAATCAGGGGACGTGCAGCAGACTGGTTGCTGAGCGGTGGGAGTGATCAAGGCGGTAGGGTTGCAGGAGGTGGAGAGGAGCAAGGCCATCGAGGGATTTCAACATTAGGTGAAGCATCTTGAATTCATTCCGCTGGGGGATGGGGAGTTAGTAGAGCCAAACAAGAACGGGATAATAGGCTTACAAGGCCTTGCCCCACCTTACCTCTGTGACCTCCTAACCCCCTACGAACTTGAGTCCCGCCTCAAGACTACCCTCTTTGATGATCCTATCGGTCACCCCAAATCCCCTCCTTTCTCTCCACCCTCCCCGATGCTAACCCCAGCTCGGGTCTGAAGGATTGACTGTCCAGCACCTTCGGACGTCCTCCTGACATGAAAGACACTATATTAAATCTGGTACTATGCGCTTTTGCTTCATCCTGTAGTTAATGGTTATGCGAAGCTAGAAACTTTTAAGATCCAACATTACTGACCTGGCAATTTATAGCCAGAAAATATGACCTTTATCGACATAGCTGATGCCAGCAAAGTAAGGAACAGCTGTGCAGAAAGCTGTACATCCAAAACCACTTGCGTCACATTCAGCAATGCAATACAAGGGGAATCTACATCAACAGGATCCAGTAATTTGCCATGCCTTCATATTCCAATATATTGAGGCTTGTTAATAGAATGAAAGGATTTCACACTAAAGGGTGAGAAGCTGCACTAACAGAACTCCTGGAATTCAGTGGTTATTGTTTCAATGATACAGTGAAAAGACGCATCAAACCATTGCAACCAAATTTGCCGGTTAAATGATTGCTTAGTATTTTATACAGTGATAAATGATGACTTGTTTAAATTGCAACATGCTACACGTTTCTATCAATATGAGCCTGTGCAAATTACCACAACACAAAAACAACCTAAACCTTAGTGCTTGCTTGACAGGATATGATTTGAACACAATAACATACAGTCAATTCACTTTACAGTATGTTCTGTGAATCTCTTTAAGACGTCTCAAAGACATGATAAGGCACTATATCAAAAGTATGGATTAATCATTTTTATTACTATGTTTATAAATCATCAAGCACAAAGGTAACTTAAAAGGAATTTCCTTTTGCCCCATCTGCACCCATGCATTTAATCACCTCAACTTCACTTCCATTGTGCTCTACATTAACTAACTGGTATTCTGTGCAAAGGATTTTGCTTCTCATTGAAGCAAAAACTGATCCATTTTCAGATCATCAATTCTGCTGTGATCTGAAGCATGTACAAGACACTGCAAAGCCTCCAATATAAATTCAACCAGTACAAAACCATCTTCCACTATCATAGAATCATAGAATTTTACGGCACAAAAGGAGGCCATTCGGCCCATCTAGTCTGTGCCGGCTCTTTGAAAAGAGCGATTCAATCCCACTGCCCTGCCCGCTCCCCATAGCCTAATAGACCCGTTCTCCCTAAATAAAGATCTAATTCCCTTTTAAAAGTTGTTATCGAATCAGCCTCCACCACCTTTTCAGGCAATGCATTCCAGATTCGAACAACTCGCTGAGTGAAAAAATTTCTCCTCAGCTCCCCTCTACTTCGCCTTGAAACTATTTTAAATCTGTGACCACAAGTCACAGATTCACCCACGAGTGGAAATAGTTTTTCTCTATTTGCCCTGTCGAAACCCCTCATGATCTTATAAACCTCTATTAGGTCTCCCCTCAATCTTCTCTGCTCCAGAGAGAATAACCCTAGCCTATCTAGCCTCTCCTCATAGCTGAAGTCCCTCAATCCTGGCACCATCCTAGTAAATCTTCGTTGTACCCTTTCCAATGCCTTCACATCCTTTCTGTAGTGTGGTGACCAGAATTGAACACAGTATTCCAGCTGAGGCCTCACCAAAGTCCTATAGAGGTTAGTCAGCACTTCCTGACTTTTGTACTCTATACCCCTATTTATAAAGCCTAGTATCCCATATGCCTTCTTAACAGCCTTGTCTACCTGTCCTGCCACCTTCAACGAGTCACTAACACAAATCCCCAGGTCTCTCTGTTCCTTTACACCATTTAAAATTGTACTATCTAGCCTATATTGCCTCCCTTCATTTCTTCTCCCAAAATGCATCACCTCACACTTCTCTGCATTAAACTTCATCTGCCATGTGTCTGCCCACTTTACCAATTTGTCTATATCCTCTTGCAGATGGCTACTATCCTCCTCACTATTTACTATTCTCCCTAACTTAGTGTCATCTGCAAACTTGGAAACTGTACTCCGTACACCCAAGTCCAGATCATTGATGTAGATTACAAACAGCAATGGTCCCAAAAACCGATCCCTGTGGCACACCACTGCTCACTTCCCTCCAATCTGAAAAACAGCCGCTCACTACAACTCTCTGCTTTCTGTCTCGCAGCCAGTTGTGGATCCACGCTGCCACTGTCCCTTTTACGCCATGGGCCTTTAATTTCATAATAAGTCTCTCATGTGGCACTTTGTCAAATGCCTTTTGAAAGTCCATGTAAACTACATCAACTGCGCTACCATTATCCACCCATTCCGTTACCTCATCAAAAAATTCTATCAGATTTGTAAGGCAAGATTTGCCTTTAACAAATCCATGTTGACTGTCCTTTATTAGCCTATATCTTTCTAAGTGAAGATCTACCTTGTCCCTGATTATGGACTCTAGAAGTTTGCCCACTACCGACGTTAGACTGACTGGTCTGA